>CM060605.1:3797911-3900411 GCA_030578255.1 Tiaroga cobitis | reverse complement strand
AGTGTAATCCAGCCCATTGCGCTGTATGGAAGTGAGGTGTGGGGTCCACTCAGTGATCAGAGCTACACTAGATGGGACAGACATCCAACAGAAGCCCTACACACAGAATTCTGCGAGATCATACTGAAACTACACAGGAAAACACCCAATAATGCATGTAGGGCAGAATTAGGCCGATTCCCATTGATTATCAATATGCAAAAAAGATCCCTCAAATTCTGGACGCATCTAAAATCAAGTCCCACAGAATCGCTACATTTTAAAGCTCTACAAACCCAAGAACTGAACCCCGAAAGAGTCTCCTCAGTCAGCTGGTCCTGAGACTAACTAACCCGACTAACCCTACTAACACTAACCAGTCTCAGACCAGCACTGCTCCTCACACACACATCAGAATAAACCACATTACCAAACAGTCTAAAATACATATCTGGAACATTGGGATCAGGAAACCAAAACACAAAGTAAACTACAATTCTATCGAAATCTGAAATCAAATTATGAAATGGAGGAATATCTCCAGAGTGTGAGAGACACAAAGCAGAGACGGATCCTGAGCAAGTACAGGCTGAGTGTGTGTGTATGTGTGTGATCCTGAGCAAGTACAGGCTGAGTGAACACAGTCTCGCCATCGAGACCGGCAGACACAGAAAGAGCTGGTTACCCCGAGAGCAAAGGGTGTGTGTTCAGTGTAGGACAGGAGAGATCGAGACAGAGACACACTTCCTCCTTCACTGTCACAGATACAGCTCAGTCAGAGACCTCTACTTCAATAAACTCAATAACCTAATACACAACTTTACAGCCATGACTGAAGTAGAAAAGACAAAGATCTTACTAGGAGAGGGACAGACCGCAGCACTGGCTGCCCGTGATACGTGTGTGTGTGCCACAGCCTGAGAGACAGTAGGTGAATGTGTGTGTATGTGTGTGACCTCAGTGTGTTTCCCTATAATGTCCACCACAGTGATCCTCAGTAATGTGTGTATATGTAGAAATATATATACCTGGGGTGGTGATGGCGCAGTGGATAAGACACACACCTTTGGTGTGAGAGACCCGGGTTCGAATCCACTGTGAGACACCAATGTTGCGCTCCATTTTTCTAGAGAGCAGCCAGAAAAATGGAGCGCAACTGGAAGAAAACTAAACTAGAGGTATTTCGGATTTCGTGGAAAGAGAGCTCGATTGCTTACAGAGAGGCTTTAAAAGCTGCTAGATCTGCTTATTTTTCAAACCTATTAGAAGAAAATAAACATAATCCAAGGTATTTATTTGAAACAGTGGCTAAACTAACGAAAAAGAAAGCTTCAAGCTCAGAAGTGTCCAAGCAACACAGCAGTGATGACTTTATGAACTTCTTCACTTATAAGATTGATAATATCAGGGACAAAATTATAACTATGCAACCGTCTACCACAGTATTGCATCAGGGAGTGCATTGTAGTCTCCCTGAGGAAAAATTTGATTCATTTGTTGCTATAGGAGAGGAAGAATTCTGCAAACTCGTTAATTCATCTAAATCGACAACTTGTATGTTAGATCCTATACCGACTAAGCTACTGAAAGAGATGTTTCCAGAGGTCATATATCCTCTTCTTAATATCATTAATTCATCTTTGTCTCTAGGATACGTACCAAAAACCTTTAAACTGGCTATGATAAAACCGCTTGTTAAAAAAACACAACTTGATCCAACAGAATTAGTCAATTACAGGCCGATCTCGAATCTGCCTTTTCTGTCAAAGATATTAGAAAAAGCAGTATCTTTACAACTATGTTCCTTTCTAGAAAGAAATGATATCTGCGAGGATTTTCAGTCCGGATTTAGACCGTACCATAGTACTGAGACCGCTCTCATTAGAGTCACAAATGATTTGCTCTTATCATCCGATCGTGGTTGTATCTCTCTATTAGTGTTACTCGATCTTAGTGCTGCATTTGACACAATTGACCACAACATTCTTTTAAATAGACTAGAAAACTATGTGGGCATTAGTGGAATTGCACTAGCATGGTTTAAATCATACTTATCTGACCGTTATCAGTTTGTAGCAGTAAATGAAGAGATGTCTTATCGATCACAAGTTCAGTATGGCGTACCACAAGGCTCAGTACTAGGACCGCTGCTGTTCACTCTGTACATGCTACCATTAGGAGATATCATTAGGAAACATGGAGTTAGCTTTCACTGTTATGCCGATGATACTCAGCTGTATATTTCTTCAAAACCCAACGAAACTTACCAATTCACAAAATTAACGGAATGCATAGCTGATATAAAAAATTGGATGACTAGTAATTTCCTACTACTAAATTCTGAAAAGACAGAGATTCTAATTATTGGACAAAAAACTTCCACACGTAATAACCCAGAATACTGTCTAACACTTGAGGGCTGCTCTGTCAAGTCTTCGTCGTCGGTTAGGAACCTGGGTGTGCTCTTTGATACCAACCTTTCTTTTGAAAGCCACGTGTCTAGTATCTGTAAAACTGCATTTTTCCATCTTAAAAATATATCTAAAATACGCCATATGCTCTCATTGGGAAATGCGGAACAATTAGTCCATGCGTTCATGACCTCAAGGCTAGATTATTGTAATGCTCTACTGGGTGGTTGCCCTGCACGCTTAATAAATAAACTACAGCTAGTTCAAAACGCCGCAGCTCGAGTTCTTACCAGAACCAGGAAATATGACCATATTAGCCCGGTTCTGTCAACACTGCATTGGCTCCCTATTAAACATCGTATAAATTTTAAAATATTGTTGATTACCTACAAAGCACTAAATGGTTTAGCTCCGCAGTACTTGAGCGAGCTCTTAACGTATTATAGTCCTTCACGTCCATTGCGATCTCAAAATTCCGGTCAGTTGATAATACCTAGAATATCTAAATCGACTGCAGGCGGTAGATCCTTTTCCTATTTAGCACCAAAACTTTGGAACAGTCTTCCTACCATTGTCCGGGAAGCAGACACACTCTGTCAGTTCAAAGCTAGACTAAAAACACATCTCTTTGACCTAGCATACACATAACACACTATAGACTTCTATAATTCAATGTTAGGCTGCATAGATTAGGTCAGCCGGAACTGGGAACACTTCCCTTAAATCTTGATGTACTCGCTACATCATAAGAAGAATGGCATCTACGCTAATATTAGTGTTTTTGTTTATCCTGAGGTTTTCCCGCAGCCTGCCGGATCCAGGCCGTGTCCAGATCTGACGAAGGAGATCCGCCTGGACCCGATGACAATGCAGTGCTGAAGTGTCAACTATCCTCTCCCTATGGAGGATCCCTTTCCCACTCTACAGATAAAGCGTTGTGAATTCCGGCTCGCGTACCCCGAAGTGATAAAATAAAACAAAATTCTGTATCAAAATTTATAGGCAAGACAAGTAGTTTGTTTAGGCTGGGTTGTATGAATTATAAACCTGCGCACATATTTTAAAAAGCTCATAACTATAGAATCCATTCTGAATGAGCATGTGAACGCCGTCAGTGTTAATCACAGGTTCGCGTTTAAAGTCTGATCATTTCGACGGAGGTGAATCAATCAAAGTTAACTTTAGCTGGAAATAACATTATTCAAGAACCGCTATAATGCCAAAACAATCTGTTACCTTAAATTATATGTTTATCTCTGTAAAGCTGCTTTGAAACAATCCATTGTTAAAAGCGCTATATAAATGAAGATGACTTGACTTGACCAATGTGTCCCTGAGCAAGACACTTAACCCCTAGTTGCTCCAGAGGCGTGCGACCTCTGACATATATAGCAATTGTAAGTCGCTTTGGATAAAAGCGTCAGCTAAATGAATAAATGTAAAATGTAAATGTAAATATATATATACTTATACCACGGTTATTTGCCAAATTAAAAAGAAGTTAAAGCTATAACTGATGTTTACAGTGTAATTTTTTAACAGACGTGTAAAAATGACGGTTCGCGTCCAGCGGTAGACTGAACAGAGGCATAAAACTACCGCAATGTCTCATTTAAAAGAGAAGCAGAGTAGGTCTCGAAATCAGAATTGTTCTGTCTTTGGCGCAAAAAAGTCACTGAAAGTTTTAACTGCCCATTTAGTTGTCTTTTTCGTATTGACCTCATCTTTGTCGTCTTCAATCTTATCTAGCTCTGTCTTTTCCCTCGAAAAAAAAAAGCCTAAAACTTATCTAAGTAATACTACAGTATTTCGTTGTCACCCTGCCTCTCCAAATGCAAACCTGACATTAACCAAATGCAGTAACAGCTGAAAAAGTACTTGGGTGTGTGTTTTATTTTATATGTACCGTTCAATAATGCAATCGCTGCTGTCTGTCCCATAGAAGAAAATGACAGCCAGCGTATGTTTTGGAACTATGTAAGGGATAATCCACGGCTAGCCATGCATTAAAGGATTTTAATGCACGACGTAGAGGCGAAGAACCACCCGACGCGAAGCATGTTACAATACATGTTAAAACACTGTGGTATCAAATGTTCACAGAAATTATAATCTGTTACACTGTTATTTTTTGCAATTCATTTAATTTGTACATTTCAATCTTCACTATTATACTATGTGTTACAAGCTTTGGCAATATTGTGATGTACAGTAATGCCAATAAAGCAATTTGAATTGAAATTGAATTGAGAGAGAGAGAGAGAGAGAGAGAGAGAGAGAGAGGGGGGCGAATCTGCCTTCTCGTTTTATTTTTTTTCCTAGTGATGTCTCAGGTTTTGGCAAAGGTGAATTTGGCCTTTCCGTCAAACGCAGAGCCCCACCTGCCGGAGACATTACACCACCTCCTGACAACTTCAACAATAATGTTAATAGTAATAATAAATCGTGAAAAATAAAATAGAGTCCTGAAATTATTTTAATTAAAAATCTAACAGTTCTTTCTTCTTACTGCTTGCGTATTGATGGGCACTTTCGAAAGAAGCTTCACGAAACCTTTACGAATCTGTTGTTTCGAATCAGTGGGTTGGAGCCAAAGTCACGTGATTTCGTAACGTCATAACTGTTTCGAAATGTCAATGGTTCACCGCTGGGGGCGATGATCTGAAGTCTGAAAATTCATGAAAGAACCCACATTATACAGACACACTTAATAGTGTATCTTATTAGATGAATAGTTAATTGCATTTGACAGATTTTACTTTCAATAAAATATTTGCAATGGGTGTTTTTATGCATGTTTTGCACTGTTCTGATCAGCAGGGGTCACCAGCGTGTGCGATTCAAACGCTTCGAAACAGTGAATCATTTCCCGTCGCACTCGGTTCAATTGATTCGTTTCTCCCATCACTGACTTGCAGATTCGTTACAAACTATATCTCTTGTAGGCGATCCCAGAAGCTTTTTCCGTTCACAAAACACACAGTGATAATCGCTTCATTCGCGCACGCGACGCGATCACACAATAGTGCTATAATATAACGCGTCCCGCACTCCCCCGTTTTCTCCGCACGCCTCGCGAGGCGGTGCCGCTCCACCGGCAATCCCAGCATACACCGCGCCTCATTAGCATAAAACATTCCGGTGTCTACAAGAGCCGAGCGAACACATTGAGCTCCAGTGAACTGCAAATACGACTAAATTAAAGAATATATCCACACACGTCGGCAAACATGAGCGACAGCGAGAAACTGGACAAGCAGCGGCTGAAGAACTTCAAGAATAAAGGGCGCGATCTGGAGGTAAAGACGCGTGTGACGTCGAGCAGATTTACAGACACTTCGCGAATAATCGCGCAATCATCGCTCTCGAGCTCTCATAACACGACGTGTGTTCAGATCTGAGCGTTTATGTGAGAATAGAGAGGTTGAATCAGCCAAACTTGTGATGTGAAGGTGTTAGCCGCGCGGCTAGCTCGCTGTTAGCCTCGAGCTAAGCTAACGCGCGTCGCAGCTCTCCATTAAAGTGTGTATTTGTCATCGGTGTTTAAAACAAGCGCAGAGATGTGCTCGGATGAGTCGTGATGTGTGATTCTGGGCTCGGTGTGTGTGTGGTGACCGTGTGTGAGTGTTAGCATGAGCTCGGCCTGCTGCACAATAACATCCTCCGGACGCCTTTCTGCTGCGTGCTCGGGCTGAACGCACTCCAAAGGGCAGATTATTAATAGGCAGTGTGTTTGCTGGGGTCGGAACCGTCGTGTCGTGTGTGTGTGTGTGAGAGTTACCAGCAGTTATTGTCTCTTTAACCGCCTCACACTCACGCAAACAGCGCCCTGCGCACATCACAACACCGCGCCTCGCGTCTAAACAAGCCTGGGAGAGTCCTAAATGTGTAACCAATCCCGATCAGTGCTGGACATCACAGTGGCATCGCCATACACATGGAAAGAACAATTACAGCACACTTGAGGTGGTTCATTTTCTAAAAAGAGAGAAAGGTCCCAGGATTGAACCTTGAGGAACACCCTGTCAAACAACTAAATAGTCAGTCTGAAAACCTTGAAAAACAACGCCGTGTTGTTGAATATCAGCATTAAACCAAAGAAGCCGACCAGAACTCTCGTCTAAACGTGTTTAAAGTAATAATTAAGATAATTAAAGGTCTTCGTGCTGGATTCAGGTAATGAAGAGTGACTTTAATGCTCTGATTTTTAAAAATGTAAAATAAAAAAAAATTGAGTTTGTTTTGAGGTGATATGAGATTGGACTCGAAGAGCTGGAAAATCATGTAGAATGATTGTTTCCTCAGCTAAAGTGTGCAGGTCGGGTGGATCATCTGTAGACTGGTGTGTGTGTGAGATTGACTGGTTATGATCAGTAATGATGCTTCTGGTTTCTCCTGTACAGACGATGAGAAGACAGCGCACAGAAGTGGTGGTGGAGCTCAGAAAGGTAAGAGTTGTGTTAGTGCAGTGTGTGATTGACAGGTCAGTAGTGTTTCCACTGTAAACGCAGTGTGTGTTTGAGTGTGGACACCTGAACAGCTGGTGTGTTTCTCCTGCAGAATAAGAGAGACGAGCACCTGCTGAAGCGGAGGAACGTCCCGCACGAGGACATCTGTGACGACTCTGACGCCGACGGGGACTTCAGGACCGTAAGAACTACTACTGATCTCTGTCTCTCTCTCTCTGTGTCTCTCTCTCTGTCTCTCTCTCTGTCTCTCTCTCTCTCTCTGTCTCTCTCTCTCTCTCTCTCTCTCTCTGTCTGGGTATTTTAGGATTTAATGCTGAACTGAATTTGCAGTAATTGCTGTAACAATAATTTTTTTTTTCAATAGCAAAACACTTCGCTTGAAGCAATTGTGCAGGTAAGTCGTGCTTTTTTTAAATTAAAGTGTTTCAATTAAACAAAATGTGATTTTGATGACTGAGAAATGGGAAATGTTTTTAGTGAGTGAAGCTCATGAATAATGTCTGGCTCTTATTTCCTCTGGAATAAAATTAAGTTGATTCTTATATAATGAAAATGAAACCAGTTTTAGGACCCTTTTTTTTTTCTTCATATCTAGATTCTCAGTGTAACATTATATACAGGTTTGATTTGCGTTTTAAAACTTAAAAAAAAAATGGTTTGGGCAGATTTTACATCCTGATGATGCGTGTTACATGGATATAGTGCGGTATCTTACATCGTTATGATTCATTTTCTCAATCTTTTTAACCTTTCGAATATCCTAAAGGTTTTAGGTTTCCCAGTGTAACATCATTATATAGGTTGATTTCTCTGAATGTTTGTGGTTTTAAATCTTCAGAAAAAGCGACGTAAAGATTTCACACCCTGATGATGATGCGTGTACGAGGAAATAGTGCGGCATCTTACATTTCTGATTCAGCTTTTCAACATCTTGAGGGTTTCTGAATGCCATTGTTACCCTTCAATCTTTTCTGAATATAACCTCTGAGTGTATTCGTCTGAAAGAAGAGTCATAAACGTTTAGGATGGTGGGTGAAATCATGGGCTAATTTTAATTTTTGGGTGCATGTCCTTTTAAAGCTAAAATGTAGACATTCACCACACTATCTAGATAATCAGCTTACGGACGATTCTGGATTTGGCGGTCAAACACAGGCTATTTCCACGGTGTATGAAGCATACAATACGCTTCAAACGATTATTCATATGTGTGAATATGCAGTGCTTTAATGACGAGGTGACTTACCTAAAGCACATCAGCCACTGCAGCAATCGTTCTCCCGATGGTAAACACGACTGGAGCACGTTCATGTCAGATATCCGACTAGAAACCTCGCGACCGCGTGTGAGGAGGCGGTTGCTCTGTATCTGGACCGGCTCAGTGCTGCAGGTGTTGGGCGAGGGTCACTCAGGGCGTGAGTGGTGAGTCCTGACACATGTTGCTGTTGGTCTTCATATAACGAGGTGTGTGTGGTTGTTTGCAGAATGCCACCAGTGATAACCAGGGCGTGCAGCTCAGCGCCGTTCAGGCCGCCAGGTGAGAGATGGCTCAGTCGTTTTCTACTTGTTGTAAAAGCTCTGACGAGTGAATCTCATCCTCCACAAGGGCGAGACATTTAAAGGGTTAGTTCACCCAAAAATGAAAATGATGTCATTAATGACTCTCCCTCATGTCGTCCCAAGCCCGTAAGACCTCCGTTCATCTTCAGGACACAGTTTAAGATATTTTAGATTTAGTCCGAGAGCTTTCTGTTCCTCCAATGTAAATGTGTGTCCGGTATACTGTCCTTGTCCAGAAAGGAAATACAGACATCATTAAAGTAGTCCAAGTCAAGTCATCTTCATTTATATAGCGCTTTTAACAATGGATTGTTTCAAAGCAGCTTTACAGAGATAAACATCATTTAAGGTAACAGATTGTTTTGGCTTTATAGCGGTTCTTGAATAATGTTATTTCCAGCTAAAGTTAGTTTTGATTGATTCACCTCCATTGAAATGATCATATATGATCATTATTATACCTCCATGTGACATCAGTGGGTTAGTTAGAGTGTTTTGAAGCATGGAAAATACATTTTGGTCCAAAAATAATAAAAACTACGCCTTTATTCAGCATTGTATTGTGTTCCGGTTCTGTTGTGGACGTTCAGTGACGCTGCTGACGTGCCCGTGTGTTCGGGTTCAAATAAATATGGCTGGGCAAACAATGCAAGTCTTCCTCTGTGTGGAAATCCTTAGACATGTTTGTGAAGATTGTTTTGTTTCCAGCGTGCGTCTCCCTCAGACTGTAACCGAAGCTCGGGCGCACCAGACACACGTCAGCAGCGTCTTACGTCAGCGGCGTCACTGAACGCGGATCCACAACAGAACCGGAACACAATACAATGCTGAATAAAGCCGTAGTTTTTGTTATTTTTGGACCAAAATGTATTTTCGATGCTTCAAAACACTCTAACTAACCCACTGATGTCACATGGACTACTTTAATGATGTCTTTATTTCCTTTCTGGACAAGAACAGTATACCGGACATTTACAATGGAGGGACAGAAAGCTCTCGGACTAAATCTAAAATATCTTAAACTGTGTCCTGAAGATGAACGGAGGTCTGACGGGCTTGGGGCGACATGAGGGAGAGTCATTAATGACATCATTTTCATTTTTGGGTGAACTAACCCTTTAAGCTATGCTTGATTTTGCGCTGCCAGAGAAAGATAAACTTACCAAGTCTAATAACCACAAACTGTGTTAAAAAGAATTTGAGGTGCAAGTAAAAAGGTAGTAGTGAGTGTGTTAGTAGTTCCTGTAGTGTGACTGGCTTTGATGCGGGCCGGGCTGTGTGCGGTAACGCTGCTGTTGCCTCGTCCTGCAGGAAGCTTCTGTCGAGCGACCGCAACCCTCCCATAGACGACCTGATCAAGTCTGGGATTCTGCCCATCCTGGTGCACTGTCTGGACCGAGACGACAAGTAAGAGCCGCGTCCTGCGAGTGTGAGGCGCTGCGGTGTGTGTGATCTCGTGCTCATGTGTCCCCCTCTCTCTCTGTGTTGTGTAGCCCGTCTCTGCAGTTCGAGGCGGCCTGGGCTCTGACCAACATCGCGTCGGGCACGTCTGAGCAGACGCAGGCCGTGGTGCAGTCCAGTACGTTACCCTGATGCTCCGCCAAGAGTTCGACTCGCGTGTCTCGGCTTCTTTTCCATGCCGTGTTCACTACGTCACACACTAATCTGAGCTCGCGTGCTGAGCAGAAGCTGACAGGAGCACTAGTGGTGTTGGTTGACCAGTCTGACGAGATCCGCTAGTGATGTGTCCAGTTGTGGACTCTTTAAGGCCCTGATATACTCGAGGAGAAGCTCTTGTTCCTCCTTCGTTTAGGAGTAAAGCGAAGTTTGAAATGCGTGATCAGCGATATACTGTTCAGAAGACCCCCCTGAAAGAATGACTAAAATAAATAGCTTTGTGTAGTAGCAGCGGCTGTGCTTATCACGATTTCATTTCAAGTGTAATGAATTGCTATATCGCGAAAGACTAGTGTGTGAATATTAAACTGCAAAAAGACTATTTAAATAAGAATCCTACATTTTCTGTGTGAATGAATGAATGGTGCAGACGACGTGCAGTTTCATTTACCACACACACACACACACACACACTGAAGCACGTGTGACGCTCGAGCTGTTTGTTGCCTATATGAGGACACGAATGCATGAACTTACTCCAGATCCGCTCTGAAAGTCACTTCATGAGCATTTAACCGCTTCATTTGAGAAACTATCGTCATTTCATAAACGCGCTCAAAAATATTTAATAAGTTTAATAATTGTTTATAATAAGTTTTATGATTTAAATTAATTAGACATGAATTTGGATTACTAAACATTTTACACCACGTACCCGTAACCTGCATTTAACCGCTTCATTTCTGTAACTATAGTCATGTCAAACACACAAACTCAAGTTCATTCATTCATTTGATTACCAGAAAAAACACAACACCAAATTTGTGTGAAACAAAACATTTTATAGAATTTAAAAGTATAAATAAATTAAAAATATTAAATGTTGAATTTTTTAAAAATAAGTTAAATGATTTCAAATAATTCAACATGATTTCATTACTAAAAAAAAGTCCCCCCCCCCCTTAGATGATTATGTAAATATGATGATTGTCACATGTTTATGGCACTTTATACAATAGATGGCTTAAAATCAAGCATTTTTACCGTATTAAAACATGAACAACAGTGTCTCGTTTCATCGGAAGAACAACTTAATTTTCTACTATGAAGCAGCTTTCCCGTGTGTTCATGTTGTTGCTCGCGTCTGACCTCAACGGCTCGTGATGAGGAGAAATGAACCGGAGAACATTTCCACGTGGAAGAAGGCGGAGCCTCAGCACACCCACCTATGATGTAATCGCCACGGACCAATGGGAGTACAAGGGTGTCAACGAGCCGGAGCAAAGCTTTCCGGGAAGTTCGTTTTGGCCTGATTTTGTTTGAAATGACGTCACATCAGTTCTACGATTTAGCTTGAAGTGTGTCGGGGCCTTTAAAGAAGTTCTGAGTGGCCGTTAACCAAGTGCTCAATTAGATGGTTTAATTAGTAGACTCAAACTGTGTTTCTGAGTGAAGTACGGCACCAGATCCTCTAAGCTCTGTTACAGCTCTGTAATACCTCTGTCAGCTTCTCGCTTCACTGTAGAGCTAGTCGTTCTCATCTCTCTGTGTGTGTGTGTGTGTAGATGCGGTTCCTCTGTTCCTGCGGCTGCTGCATTCCCCTCATCAGAACGTGTGTGAGCAGGCGGTCTGGGCTTTAGGGAACATCATCGGTGAGTGATGGGGTTTGACCCGAGTCAACCGGTCGCTGTTTTGAGTTGGCGCTGGTAGGTGATCGCCACACCACTCGTCTCGCAGTCGTGTGTATCGTGCTGTGGTCTGGTCACACTCATGGAGCGGAGTGACTGAAGCTAGTGCTGGGCGGGATGATCAAAGTATTTTTCAATATTATACCGCTTTCATGGTATATGACTTTTTTCTTTAAGCATGTCTGGGTGAGAGAGGAAATGCTGCAGTAGATTGCCTTAGAACGCCCTATTTTACTGTCATGAGTGAATATCATAGAGAAATCCCACACTAGTGTTAATACAGGTTTGCAAGGCCCCACAAAACTATGCTTTTCACAAAGAGGTGCCAGATTAAATGAAAATAGCATCGAAACTTTTTAAGACACTCAGTTCCCTTCAAAGACACACACATATAAAAACACCCGCGCCGCGGTTTGACTTGGTAAGAGCTCGTTTATTCAACGATGTCTAAGCCTTTTGGAAAGTCTATGTGTGGCGGGCAGTGTTGATATTGTGAACTAATGTATGGGATACACTGATATATTTGACAGCTATCAGTTATAGTTGAACCCCTCCACCTTCACCGTCAGGCTCAGGAACACACACATCTGAGCATCCCCAGTGCAACACTGAAAAGACCCTCTCACACAGTGTCGCGTTCCCAACGCTGTTAAGCGACATACACCGGTATATTCAATTCCTGAAAATACACCGGTATTGGGTGTGGCCGCCCAGCACTAACTGAAGCTGTCGGACACCGGCTCATGCTGGTCTAGCTGTGTCATGATGATGATGATGATGATGATGATGATGGCTGTGCTGTCACAGGTGATGGTCCTCAGTGCAGGGATTACGTCATCAGTCTGGGTGTGGTCAAGCCGCTCCTGTCCTTCATCAGCCCCTCCATCCCCATCACCTTCCTCCGCAACGTCACCTGGGTCATGGTCAACCTGTGCCGCCACAAGGACCCGCCGCCGCCCATGGAGACCATCCAGGAGGTACGAGTGTGTGTGATCGCAGTTTAAATGTCCTGCGAGCTGCTTTCTCTCCATCTATACACTCCTAATTAGGGCTGTATTCACAACACACACCGTTTCAAAGCAGCTTTACAGCAAATGCATGAGTCCACATTACAATCTAGAGTGAGCTGTTATCACAGGGCACTGTCTAAGTTATGCATTTCAGAAATGAACATTTACAAATCACACAGTTAGCTAATGTATTAACTTTAAACAATGTAATGATTTAAGGGGGAAACGATGAGCTCATTGAAGTCATGCATGTTTGTTAACATGATTAGGATCTATAATTGTAGCATCGGTGTGTGTTGACCTTCATCTGAGGTCCTCGCAGGAGCTGGCGATTACTATTGAACATTTAGTGAAAGGGAGATGATGGACCTTTTAACAGTCCATTAAAATCAAGTCTGTTTAATGCACTTACACAACAATTGCTACAGCATAATGTTATGAGTCTAATATTTTAAACCTTATTTTGAATTTAGAGATGTGAAATGATGGAACAAATGAAATGACACTTAAATATGAAACTAAAGCCTCCAGAAAGGCGTTAGGTGTGTTAAACGTGAAGCTGCGCTAGAAAGAGAACACAGATTGACAATATTGCGTCTGAAATGCAAGTCACTTAATATAAACGACTTGTTTATTGAACTGGTGTATAAAATCAATCTAATTTTCGGCCGTCCTGAAATCCACAAAAAGACACCCGTGTGCTTTGGGGGCTTTTATATACATTTGTGTGGCATTTTTGCAGCAACCCAGTAATTACCTTCTGTGTCTAGTGTACTCTTCTTCTCTGGTCCCTTCTGGCGCTCTTCTGTCAAACATTGCACGGCATATACAGTGGGTATAGAAAAGAATCACCCCCCTTTAAAATCCAATTTTGTTGCTTTTGCAGCCTAAAATTAAGACAGACACAGTTTTTGTTTCATTCAGCTGTATTTACTCAGTGCAACTTATAACATCCAAGTGAAAGATATAACACCAACATATCAGAAAAAATCAAAAAACATAATCACTGAGTTGGAAAAAGGATGCCCCCTTGTTTCAGTATTTTGTTGAACCACCTTTTGCTTTAATTACAGCCTTTAGTCTGTTGGGATATGTCTCTACTAACTTTGCACATCTAGACGTTGCAATATTTGACCACTCTTCTTTGCAGAAGTGCTCAAGTTCAGTTAGATTTGATGGTGACCGTTTTTGGACTGCTGTCTTCAAGTCATTCCACAGATTTTCAATGGGGTTTAAGTCTGGGCTCTGACTAGGCCATGCAAGGACATTCACCTTTTTCTCCTTCAACCACTGTGTGGTCGGTTTTGCTGTGTGCTTTGGGTCATTGTCATGTTGGAAGGTAAATCTTCTTCCCATTGACTACTTTCTGGCAGAGAGCAGCAGATTTTCATCAAGAATTTGATGGTATTTTGCCCCATCCATTTTTCCTTCTATCCTGACCAGTGCTCCAGTCCCTGCTGCAGAGAAACAACCCCATAACATATTACCACCTCCATGCTTTACTGTAGGAATGGTGTGATTTGGATGGTGAGCTGTATTGGATTTTCGCCAGACATATCGTTTGGCGTTGAGGCCAAATAATTCAATTTTAGTCTCATCTGACCATAACACCTTTTTCCACGTGGCCTTAGAATCTTCAAGGTGTGTTTTGGCAAAGCTCAGTCGTGACTGCATGTGGCCTTTATGAGGAGTGGCTTTTTTCTTGCAACCCTTTACATACAAGCCACATTTGTGGAGAATTTGTGATATTGTTGTCACATGCACACAACGACCACTCTTTGTCATGAAGTCCTGCAACTGCTTCAGAGTTGCTGTAGCCTCTCTGACCAGTTTCCTCCTGGCTCTTTCATCCAGTTTGGAGCGACGTCCTGACCCAGGGAGGGTCTGTGTTGTACCAAATACCTTCCACTTCTTAATAATAGACTTCACTGTGCTTCTAGGCACTGATAAAGCCTTTGAATTTTTTTTGTATCCATCTCCTGACTTGTGCCTGTCCACAACTTTATCCCGGAGATCTTTTGACAATGCCTTGCCACCCATAGTTGATTGTTTTCTTCAGTTGCACTGCCAAGGACTGAAATGCTTCAGGAAAAGCTTGTTTCATGCTGAGCTAATCAAAATGACCACAGCTGATCACATTTGAAAGTCAATTGGCTTTGTGTGCTATTGAGAAGGTGATTAACTACACCTGGTTGGGTTTACAAGTCATTTTTAGAAGGGGGTGATTCTTTTTCCAACTCAGTGATTCTGTTTTTTAATTTGTAAAAAAAAAAAATTCTGACAAGTTGGTATTGTATCTTTCACTTGGATGTTATAAGTTGTAAATACAGCTGAATAAAACAAATTATTTTTGTCCGTTTTCATTTCAGGCTGCAAAGCAACAAAATGTGATTATTTTAAAGGGGGGTGATTCTTTTCTATACCCACTGTATGACACTTCATGACTGGATTCTCACGGTCTCTGTAAACGTAAACCTGGTGTGAACTGGGCTGATCTCTTGTCTGTCTTCACACAGATTCTGCCTGCGCTGTGTGTGCTGATTCACCACACTGACGTGAACGTAAGTGCTGCTCTGGTCATGTGACTGTAAGCGGTGGCGTGTGGGCGCACCGGTGTAACTCTGAGCTCTGTGCAGATCCTGGTGGACACGGTTTGGGCGCTGTCTTACCTCACGGACGCGGGCAACGAGCAGATCCAGATGGTCATCGACTCCGGGATCGTACCGTACCTCGTCCCCTTGTTGAGCCACCAGGAGGTCAAAGTTCAGGTATGGGAGAGCCTTTTGCATTGGTGTGACTTCAGAGACGTGCGACCTGTTCTCTCTTCAGGGTTCGTACAAGGGGCTTGAATTTGACTTTTTGAAATGTAAGTCCTGTAAAACCCTTCATAAACCCCATATTTATGAAAAGTGCTTGAATTATTGAAAGACAATGTAGGTGAAATTAGTGTTTAATTCTATCGAAAAAATAATATTTTCAAGCAAAATCAACTCTGCAACCCGTCTGATATAGATATAGAGCCATTTCACATGGCAATGAGTGTGATATTGCTCATAAATATCCAATGATACAGCTTTCATTCTTCAGCTCAATCATATATTCATGTGGGGGAAATCAGTTTGAATAAGGAAATGGATATCTTTGTGTTAGTCATTGCATGTGCTGCACTTTAGTTGTACCATTTTGTTTTATTGGTTTATTTTTATGTGTGTAACGGCCTGCTTTATGCTTCAGACGGCAGCGCTGCGAGCGGTGGGGAATATCGTGACGGGAACTGATGAACAGACTCAGGTGGTGCTCAACTGTGATGCTCTGGGTCACTTCCCAGCACTCCTCACGCACCCCAAAGAGAAGATCAACAAGGTACCCGTGTCAGATCCACTCCAGGGCTCGGCATTAACGGCAGATTTACTGTCTGCAGGACGAGCACATGACAGGCACTTCTGTCATAACTGTATGTGATGTGTTGGATATGATGACAGCTGAGGTGTGGCGCTGGCATGAGTGACGCCTGGATAGTGTTCAGATCAGCATATGTGTTTAATGTTCAGCTCAGAGTAATGTGTGAGTGTGTGTGTGAGTGGCTGATGGGTGCGGGTGTCAGACACAGCAGTGCTGATGCAGGAGTGCATCTGAGGCGGGCCGCTCCCCGCGAGGCCTGTGCGCGGCCTGGCCGATGATTAGAGCCTCAGTATCATCATCCTCGCCCTCAGCTCCTCTGCCAGCGCCTCCAGCTCAGCAGGGCCTGTGACCTCTCACTCGCCCTGAGATCTGATCCGCTCGCCCGTCTCACGCGTGAGCCCGTCATCAGCCCTGACGCCGCTGTGCTGAGTGTGTGTGTGTGTGTGTGTTCTGCTCTACAGGAGGCCGTGTGGTTCCTGTCCAACATCACCGCAGGGAACCAGCAGCAGGTTCAGGCCGTCATCGATGCCAATCTCGTGCCCATGATCATTCTGCTGCTGGATAAGGTGCGCGACCCAGACTCACTCATTAAGACACTGAGCTCTGCTATCACTCCACTCATGATGCCCGTACGCTGTAATCCGCACATGCAGTTTAGTTATTTTGATAGAGCTTTTCACAAAACACCTTTTCAAAGCCGCTTTACAGCAAATGCATGAGTCCACATTACAATCTAGAGTGATCTTTTATCAGAGGAGACTAAGTTAAGCGTTTCAGAAATCATTAGTTAGCTAAAAATTTATTCATGTAAACAATATAATAATTTAAGGCAGAAACAATGAGCTCATTGAAGTAATGAATGGTTAGGGTTGTAACGATACACTCATGTCACGTGCGGTCAGTCATTTACGGGAGTGACGACCTCGTTCTACATCCGAATTAACTCGCCACCGGATTAACAACTCTACCCTGTGTGTGTACGGACCCCAACTGCGGTGCGTTTCCCAAAGCCAACTATGGTCTCCAGTGCCGTCGTTACCAATAGAGTTCAATGGAAATTACGATCATAGTTGGCCAACGAAGCTTTTGGGAAACGCACCCCAGAGCAACTGTTAGTTGATGTATTTAAAGGCACATCAGGGATGTTTCTCTGGTGTGTGTGTGCTCAGGGAATGAGGCACGACCTCGCTCTGGACGTCGACTGTCCTGTAGTCTGTACTGTAATGCAGAACATGGCGACTCTTGCCGCTGTAGGGCTGCAGGATATTGGAAAAACTTACTTTGCGATTTTGTTTTTCTGCAATGTATATTGCGATGTGAGAACCGTTTCGCCAGATGAATTGAATAGCTCTATTTTTAAAGAATGAATCTCTTCTTATACGATTGGAGTGCTTTTGCAAGGTAGTGCATCCGCATAGAAAATAATAAACAAATGACTAGCATAGATAAATGCAATAGAGAAAAGACAGATGAATTTCAGGTATATTAACTGTTCAGGTACAGGCATTGAATAATCAAATGCAAAATAACACTATTTTAATTATAGGGATCATCTAATTTATACAGTAAAGACTATAGTGTACCTCATGGTTACCACAGTGTCAATCCTCTCAGTGTTGTGAGCGAGTCGTGGCTGTACACGCATGGAACGATCATCTGAGAGATTCACCTCCGTGTATGAATGAAGCGGTCACTTCTGAAACTTTACAGTGCATGCATAGTTTGGTAGTACATGGTGTGGGTCCGGGTCCTTAGATGAAAATACTGTACAATGTTAGACACTTGCGCTCTAAACTGAAGTTTTAATTATCGTATGTTATTAAAAAGTACTTTAATTCATTAATTACACGTGGAAGCTCAAATGTGTGGTGGTCTGGGTTTGCCATATTTGATGCCAAGTTACATCTGTCTGAACCTTTGTACATATATTGCAGTATACTGTGACTGTTACCGCTGATTTAAGTGTTGTGTGTGTGTGTGTGAGACCCCAGTGACGCGGCTCATTGTATCACACTGGTGTGTTTCTCACAGGGAGATTTCGGCACTCAGAAGGAGGCAGCGTGGGCCATCAGCAACCTCACCATCAGCGGCAGAAAGGACCAGGTGAGCGTCTCGCCGGACACGTGTGTGTGTGTGTGTGAGAGGGGTGCGGGGTTCACGTGTGTTCTCGGCTCGTCCTGCAGGTGGCGTACCTGATCCAGCAGCAGGTGATTCCCCCCTTCTGTAACCTGCTGACGGTCAAAGACGCGCAGGTGGTGCAGGTGGTGCTGGACGGCCTCAGTAACATCCTCAAGATGGCCGACGATGAAGCCGAGACCATCGCCAACCTCATCGAGGAGTGCGGAGGTGAGCGCTTGTGTGTGTGTGTTAGGGGTGTAACTGTTCAAACCGGACTGAGAAACCGTGATACACCCCCTACAGGACGTATGGAGATACTCATGGCGTATTTATACTTGACATTTGCTTAAATAGAGTGTGGCGGTACACGTTCGTCCCACGAATTTTCGTGTCTCATGTACAAGAAGAGTGCAGCGTTGCAGCCGAAACACCATTAACCAATGATCGCAATAAGCTCTGTGTTTTGTTACTTTCGTTAAGGATCACCGTATTGTCAATTTGATCATGAAATTCTTGCATTAAATGCCGTTTGGCGCTCTGTGGCGTGACCGATCACTATAGGCGCCTCAGATCGTGTTCACTCGCGCTGCTGCTTAAACTCTTATAAACATCAATGAACATCTGAAGGCATGTTGAAGATGCGGTACAACCTACTGCCATGGGAAAGAGTTACTATTGTTTCTATGGCATCTATGAACAACAGCAGCCTAAACACATTTAGTATACAAACCACTAAAGCGCTTCTGACTGGATCTCGCAGCGCTGTGGAGTGATCGCGACGGAGCGGATACATGTTTCATGAGGAGAACAGCTTTTCTCGTTTCACTCTTGGCACATTTGCGGTTTAATGCTTCTCATACGCAACAGAGATGGCAGCATTATCAGCGACGGTCTGCAACACTCATGCGCAGCATTATTTGCCTAGTGCATAAACAAACATTATCAAACTTTTGTTCATTTTATAGAGGGAAATTATATGGCAATAATTCTCAATATCGCCCGACCCTACTTAAACATGTTGACGTTTGGCCTGTTCCACCTCGACTAAACGGACCTGCCAACCCGTACGCATTTTGTGTAGCGGATACACATTTTGACCTCAAAAGTACGCTGGTACGGTTTATCACTCTAAACTACGCAAAACCCTGGTGACGCCTCTGTGCACACGCAGTCCTAGCAACAGCGAAAGAAGAAGAGTTCGACCAATCATAGCGCTGGGTTCATTCCCCAAATTGCAACATTTTATTAGATAACATGCAACAATTACAACAATAACATGACATACAAAAAGATAGCAATCGAAACATTAATTTTACAATAAATGAATAAGAAACGACTAAAATCAAGACTGAATTGAAAATAAAAAAAATTAAAAAGGGGATAAGCAAGCGGAGATGATTGACAGGTGCGTAAGGCCTATCATTAACTGAAAATCGACAGCAGTGAAGAATCCCGCTGATCCACTCCCGCGGCGCGCCGTCTTATAAGCGAGGACAGGACAGTATTAGTCACAGTACTTCTGACTCCTGGAGGTAAACGGGCTGGGGTGGATCATGTGGAAAGTTGAAATATTGTATTTGAGTTAACTTAATCTGGATTCAATGATCACACGTGAGTGATCGCATGGATTATCTTAAAATACATCATTCATGGTCACTCCGATAAGAGGAAGGCCCCATTCAGCCATGCAAATTATAAAATGCTTAAGTACTGATGAACAATAAATCTCAATAAAACTGAAATCGCTTTGGCTCAGTGATTATGAAAGTGCAGTGATTTGTGGATCACTGATAAGGACGAGTCTGGAGACACAGGCGTTTATTTGTTCATTCTCGGTGTTGAGAAACGTAGCCTGCATGTGTTACGTTATTGTGTTAATAATAACTTAAGTGCCTAATTATGTTACAGAATAATTTTGTATGAAAGCTAGCGCGTTATTTACTTATGGATTAAAAAGTACCGTTGTATCAGTGCGGCGCGAGCTCGCTCTCACAAACACAGACCGCGCACACAGAGAGAGAAGATCATTGTAAAATGATAATTGACGGGCGGCTAAGTTTAAATTTGGTTCTTGGTCGTGTTTTTTTGTCAAAATGTCAGAAAGCATTTTTTATTATCTATCCGTGTTTTTAAAATTCATTAAATGACGGACGCGTTAACACGGCCCTCGTTATATGTCGGATTCGTCTAACTTGTAGGCTACTTGATATTATTTTTAGAATAAGTGATTCGTTTTGCTATTATTGGATTCCTGTCTATTCATTGTCAACTGTTTTCTATAAATATGTTTGTATTGGCTAACGTTTATTCCGCTAATCAGGGATGCAAACAGCGCGCTTTTCGGCGCCTCCCGCTTTTTCTCACGTCAGTTTGGGTGACTTATGTGAATCGTGCAGATCCGCGTGGATGGCATTCTGCGCGCGTATACTGTTTTTTGCCCTCGTATTCTGATCGCGAGTTTTGAGACTAAATAAACGCCATAGGGCCGTTCACATATCGTGTCTTTTGCGCTCTCAAGTTCGTTATTCGCGCCCATAATTGAAGCGATTTTTCCAGGCGCAGCAAGATGAAAAAACTTCAACTTTTCAGAATGCCGCAAGCGCACCGCAGGTCATGTGACAAGAACCAACCAATCAGCTTCACCCTTTCCGTAACAACATTGAAAGCTCAGTCATCATGAAGGATGGGGTGTCTCTCTATGGCTCTGACCCAAACACTACGGGTGTTTTTCTCTTCTCCGTAAATAAATCTTGTAGCAGAGCTACAGCAAGCATTTTTTGGTGGTGAAAATCAGGGGTGGGAATTGGCAAAAATGTGACGATTCGATAGTATTGCGATATTTGGCCCACGATTCAATATTATTGCGATTCTTAACATATTGCGATACAGCAAGTATTGCGATTCGATTCTACAATATATTGCGATTCATGCCCCCCATATTATTCAAAGGCATTACAAAAAATAGAGGAAAATAAGACTCAACTCACTTCAAATGTCACATTTAATTCTGTGAACATTATCTTCTACACATTAACTGAACTGGTGGTGCTTACGATATTGTTGGTCATTCAGTGTTTCTGTAAAAAAAAAGATAATAGTAATTATTATTAAAAGATAATCCTACTACTAATTCTACTAATAATAATGACAATATACAACTATAGTCTATAAAAAAATATAATATAGGCCTACAACACATGAGCTGCTTGGTTCATGAATGTAAATCATTTGACAGCATTCGTTTGCTCTGATTTGCTGAAATTAAAACAGGCATGGGTGCCATCCAATAAGATTGCCGTTTGCGCATTAGTTCCACTTCCACCCACTACCGGAGAAACCGGCATCTCTTCTGCTTGTTCTTAAAAGCTGAATAATACCAGATGAACTCAGTTATTTTGACAGGAAAATACAAACAAGAAATCGTTTACATGTAGCGCGTCGATTTTGCGTGGTATAATGTAACTCTCTCACTCTCTTTGCCTGCGTGAGAGAAACGTCCCGGCGAGTCGCGCGCCTTCACACTAGAGTACGGTGCTGGGTCACACCATAGCCCGTCTGGTCACACACAGAATGATCGCTTGACGGAGTCACGGAGAGCGAAAGTCTCAAGCGCTCAGTCAGGGTTCAGCGAGTGGAAATATATCTATGCTAAACTTACACTTGGCATCTACATTTTCATTTGAATTTCCAGTTGAATGCACGACAACAAAGCACCGCAACAAGCGCTTCCTTGTGGATGTAATACGCGAATGTAAATTATCAGAGTAAACTCTGAGAAAACCCGGAAGTAAAACAGATAATTTTATAATTAAATATTGCGATACTTTGCGCTACTGTATCGATATAATTGCGGGCGCAAAATATCGCGATACTGAACAGAATCGATTTTTTTCCCCCACCACTAGTGAAAATCTATTAGCTACTAAAACGTCTTCGCTATGCAACCATGCACTGCGCGCTCCACAACGACAATGGCAGTCGCCAATGGAAAATCGGACCGAATTTTACTATTAATAATAAATAAGCTAATGTGCATTAATATAAATGTCAAGTGTTTTTTTTTTTTACTCATTCTTTTTATAAAAATGATTTAAAGGCTGAAATATGTGAGGTTTATCTTTTTATACAACCTTTTTTGTCAACTTAATTTGAATTTCATTTTACTATATGTGCCTCGTGGGGTTTGCAGGGGTTGGTGGCAATGTAAGTATCTGGATATTTACCGCGGGGCGAGGGCTTCGATTACCTCTCTTTTTTGACTATACATGTGTTTGCATCCCTGGCTAATGCGTGTCCTGTTTAAAATGTGCAATGTTTGAATGCAAAGACAGCACAGCACAAATAAAAGCCCTTTTCCCTGTGGGATTTAGTGTCATATTTGGATATTGGAAGAAAAAAATAAGTAGCACTATCCTAAATGTACACATCTATTTTTTTTTACAGTTTCTTAATTTTAGAGTAGTTGACCAGCACACATTATATGCAATGCAATATTAATCATGAATAAGGTTTTGAGCAGTATTAAAACTTTGGACTTTCACTGTATAGTGCAGTGCTAGTTACATTTTAAAACTTTAGAAGGCAACACTAGAATTATGAAGATAGGCATGTGTTTGTTTTTTGAGACAATGCAAGACACACACAATGACAAAAAAAATTAATCTGAACCCCCCCACACTGATGCTACTCAAATAATAATTTCAAGGTTGGCAGGTCTGACCACATCCGCCAGTTGCTGTCATCCAACACGTCATCCTCTATTTCCGGATCAAGCCCCAGTCTGGCTTATCCCACATCCTTTTTCTTTTGTAAATTTAACATTTGATTACTAAAGCCATTTAATTCCCCTCATTCTGTTTTTAGACATTTTTGTAAACTAGGTTGCAAAAATTTCATCTTAAAAATAAATGTTTGAAATGCATGAACACATGATATTCATATGAACTGAAACGGTTCTTGTTTAATTTGACGACCTCGGGTTACTCGAGTGCCTTTCTCTGACTCGTTGAAAGGAAGTAGTTTGTGAAGGTCTTGTTGTTGTTGCGAGTGTTTTTGAAGATCTTAATCCTCATCTGTTGCTCAGGTTTGGAGAAGATCGAGCAGCTGCAGAACCATGAGAATGAGGACATCTACAAACTGGCTTATGAGATCATCGATCAGTTCTTCTCATCTGATGATGTAAGTTCCTGCACACGTGTGTTGTCTCGCTCACATTTATCACTGAGAAAATCACTGGAAAAAAGTAGTTCTAGGTGGCGTCACTCATAAGACTCGATTCTTGAATCCAATGCTTGTTGTTAAATGTGAATTTCAGGGTTTTTTTTACCTTATTGGAAACGAAATTAGGAAGCGATCAGAATCTAGATCGTTAATTCAAACGATCCCCAACCCTAGCCACGCCCCAAACTCAGGCTATTGGCTGAGCTGCAAGAGTTTGCCGGATCTGAGCAGAAATTAGGAATCGTTCAAATCCAAACCCCATCCCTAGTCACTCATTGAAGCGCTGGCTTCTGTCTTTCAGATTGACGAGGACTCCAACCTGGTTCCCGAAGCCATCCAAGGAGGGACGTACAACTTCAGCTCTCCCACCAACGTGCCAGCAGAAGGGTTCCAGTTCTAGACGCCACGGGACACCCGGAGTTTTGTTTGTGATGCAGCACTCTGTTCAACATTAAAAATAATTAGAGCGAACGAGAGAGAGCGAGAGAGAGAGTGATGATGATGATGATAAATATTAGGTCCGTTGTGCTTGGCTGATGGGATCCAGCTGCATCTAAACCCAAGAGAAATTGAGTGGAGTTCCTCCCGAAGGAAAGCGTCCCGTCGGCGTTTGAGATGATGATGATGATGATGATGATGGCTTTGAGTGGATGCGATGCGAGTGAGAGTGAGTGGGTGAATACTGCGTTTCAAAACACCACCATCTAAACTGAACGCGCTTGGAGCAAACTTCACCAAAACTGCCTGGCGTGTGACTCAACAAAACCAAACCCAACCAAGGGGAGCAACCAAGACGTCTCACATTAGTAATCTGAGGTAAGGACGATCGTTGAGGACCTCATCAACAACAGAGACACGAACACACTTCTGAGGAGTGCCTGAGTGTGTGTGTGTGTGAGTGAGTGTGTGAATGACCCCTGAGGGGTTGATCTGACGTGCTGGAGACGGACCCAGCAGACCAGAGCCCTCTCCCGTACGCTAGCGGAGTCACGCTAATGTTTCTGTGATGCATGTGCGCAAGTGAGTGTGTGTGTGCTTGACTGACTGATGAAATGCAGGACTGAATGTAACGAGTCGACATGGGAAAAAAAATCAACTGGCGTGTGGAAGGTGACCAATTCAGCGGCAAATTGTGGACAAGCCTGGAAGAGAGGAGACTAAATGGATTTAAAAAGATAAAAAAAATCACCTTGACTCGGCATCAGTGATCTAAAGAAGACAATGTCATGACTTTAATTCCCCCTTTTCCTTTTAAACCTGATTTCGTGCTGATGACACTGGACTGAGTGGACTTGCGTCGAGGATGATCGGTCGGGGAAGTGTGATTTGTTCCCAGTGTGTGCGTTTCTCCCTAAGCCTGTTTTCTTTCCGTCTTCCCTCGTGTCTGCTTTTAATTTCCCAGTGCTGGTGTAAATACATGTACTGCACATTGTGCACTGTTGTCGGACCTCTGCACAAACACTTCCGCCCCTCCTGTGAGCGGTCACGTGATCATGTGTGCGAGGGGGTTCAGACTCGTATCCTTTGCATGTGCTAAACTGCAGCATAGTTCATTTTAGTGGGTTTTAGTTTCGTAAGTGTAAGCTTTTTTTCTTTTCTTTTTTTTTTTTAAAACAAAGTACCTACTGTAATGTTTCTGTGGCCATCTTTTTTCTTCCCATTTAAGCCCCTCACTGTTCCTGACCGACGAGCAGTCTGACAGCGTTTTGCACATTGGAGGTGTGTGCACATTAGCAAAGATGGACAGTTACTTCCACTCAAACACAGGCCATCTTTATTTGTAGATATTCATGTTCAGTGTTGAGCAATATTACAGCAGATGCGGACTGATAGCGCTGTTTCCCATCCGTTCTGTTTCTGAACTGTTTGCATAACCTCTCGGTGGCTATATTATTATGTTTTCTTTACACCCCTCCCCTCCCCAGCGGCATTCCTTGTTTGCAAATATGTAGTTTCAAAAGAAGACAAACATAGATGGTGTACCTATCCTGTTGGACATAGACTCACAGGCTCTGTACCTATTCAAATAAATATTCAAATGTGTCCCAGTGGTGGCTCTCTTCAGCGGTGCGTCATCGCAGGGGTGTGCTGGTGCACGCGGAGGAGGGCTTACACTCCTCTCTGACCCGAGGAAACGCTGCTCTATAAACCTAGGCACAGATCTACTGAAATTAATTCACCCCATCCAAATCAAAGGTTTCTGTGTGTTATAGATCTTTGAACAGTTTTCTAAACAGTATAACATTGAAGATTATTCGGTAACACTTTACTTGAAGGGGTGTGCATAAGACTAACATGACACCTTCATAATCATGACATGACACACGTCAAGAATATGAAAAGTTTTATGCATGTTTATGACAACTGTCATTAAGTGTCATTCGCTCAATTATGACATTTTTAATGCAAATATGACATTGTTTGAGATGTCTTTATGACAACTTGACATAAACCAATACATCATAACCTGTCTTTGTCATGACAAGTTGACATTACTAAGACACCACAACCTGTCATAAACATGACATAGCAGATTAATTATCAAACTTAAAGCACTTAGCTTTATTGGTTAACATTACATTAAAATGTCATGTGGTTGGTTTTGACATTGGCTGTCATGAGGCCGTTATAACTGTTTAATGACAAATTCAATTTGTACCACTGTAGTTGAGGTCAAGAAAAATATTCATGACAGTTATAATGCCTCATGACAGCCAGTGTCAAAACCAACCACCTGACAGTTTAACTTAATTTAATGTGAAGTTGTCATGACAAAGACACTGACAGGTTATGGTTTATGTCAAGATGTCATAAAGACATCTTAAACAATGTCATATTTGCATTCAACATGTCATTATTGAGCGAAAGACACTTAATGACAGTTGTCATAAACATGCATAAACCCTCCTTCATATTCATGACTCACACTCAAGGTGTCATGTCAGTCTTATGCACACCCCTTCAAGTAAAGTGTTACCGATTATTCTTCTATAAACGGCAATTATGTATTTGGCCTTTTTAAGTGTAAACTATTTCCAGCTCACCATTTGGGTTTAATTTTTCTTATTAAATCTTGATTTTTTTTTTTCCCGTGAGCCTAACTCTTATTGATCCGCTTTGGATCAGTAGTCTTCAGTTTTGAGGCTCGATTCATCAGGACTGCTCTGGAGTTGAGGTTCAAACTCTCCAGTATCTGTACAATCCTCATGCTTATTTTCCTCAGTGTGTCCGTTATTCACACTGAAAGTAATGCGAGTAAAGTTTTTGAATTGAAAGGTTGTGTTCTGAACACGTGATTAATTCAGGTAATGCTGTTTTCTGTCAGGTTCATTGTGATTTTGTGGGTTTATTGGGAATAATAGGTCAATGTTGGCTTGATGCATATTTCTCTGAGACCATATTTCTGAATTTAATGCGCTTTAGTTGTGACCACCAAACTTTCAAACTGATCCGACTCTATGCTGAGTCTTTTCTAAATCATCCGACTTGCGGTTTTCCTAAACTTGATGATCAAAACTACGGAAAACCCCATAGATTTGTTGAGGGGCTCAATTTTCAAACATGAACTCTTGCTGAGTATTTAACCTACATCCACCCTATATCTATCCATCAACATGCAGAAACACGTTAGCAACGTGTTGAGTCATGCTAACAATGTATTAAAACATGTCAGCAACACGTTAATTTATGGTAGAAATGTTGGCAATGTGTTAACACATTGCTAGCATGTTTCAAACATGATTTAAGTCATGATAGCAAAGTTAAATCACTCTAGAAACATGTTAAAACGTTAGCAATGGTAATTAATGCTAGGAATGTTAGCAAAAATCATGCTAGAAACATGCCTGTTACTTGCCGAATCCCATTAAAACATGTTAGCAACTTGATAAAACATGCTAACATTGTGTTAAATGCTGTCAGCAGTGTGCTAGAACATGTTAATGAAATGAAATCAATAAAATGTCGAGTAAAATCTTAACTTGAAGTCCTTTCAAACTTTCAGACTTTGTTAAAGTTTGATGACAAACTTTGATATTGGCTTGACAATCTAGTTTAAGGTACTATTTCTGGATTACTATTATACACAGAATTAAATGTTGTTTTGGATCAAGATTTTTTTTAAACTTATTTATTTTTAAAATACAAATACAAAAATACTCCCTATTTAAACTGCAATTAAGTTAAATCAAAACCTATGAGCCTACTACCCTAATATTCTTATATTAGAATATTAATATGTACTGTGGGGGGTGTACTTTTTTTGCGCACAAAAAGTATTCTCATCGCTTCATAACATTAAGGCTGAACCACTGTAGTCTTTGGGCAACTTTCAAGGCCCATAAAGTCAATGGGGGGTCAGAAACTTTTCGGATTTCATCAAAAATCGTAATTTGTGTTCTGAAGATGAACGAAGGTCTTACGGGTTTGGAACGATATGAGGGTGAATGAATAATGACATTTCATTTTTGAGTGAACTATCCCTTTAAGTGTCCCTAACTAAGCAAGCCAGAGGCGACAGTGGCAAGGAACCCAGACTCCATCTTTGGGAGGAACCAGGATCAGCCGGGGATCCGTTCTCCTCTGGCCAAATAAACAAGCTGGATGTGATTATGGTTTGGGCTGCATCACAAGTCAGATTATGGGTTGATATAATTCAGAATATGTCATCCAGCTTGCGCCAGGGTATGGACTGAGGGACTATTGTAGCCGCCCATAGGGAATACTGCTACAGAATCAATCAACAAATGTGGGCCTCATTTTTAAGATGTTGCGTAAAAACTGCCCTACATTTAATCTTACGATAATTTCTCCAATGAACATACATGTGATTCAGAGAATGAACGTGCGCACAAAAAAACATGCATACGCCTCTTTTCCAAATGTTAAATTCATTTATCGCTAAGGTCTTGATTCTTGGAAATTGTGTGCAGCTGAATGGTTCCAGATCTCCACTTTGTAAACGCCACATAATTAGTGTCAAAATGCTTTATTTGAGAATGGTGACAGCAAGAATTGCTTAGATTTCCAAATACTTGCTGTACACCAATTCTCTGCCACAAGGAAAAGTGCATGTGTCTGCTTAGACCATGTTGTGTACTCACAGATCAAATCTGAGCGTATGCACATTTATATAAATGTGGTCCATGGTGAGTCATGGCATCTTCCCCTGTTATTGTCACTTGCACTGCCTGGAACATGTTTAACAGAGCCTTCTCTGTCAGCGGTGAGGGTTTCACATGTGATAAATGCAGGGAAGGCTGAAAAAGAAGATTTCAGAATTGGAGACATGCATCCAAACTTTAATAGAGGTTAGTAAAATTGTAAGGGCTTTAGAAACTGCCTACATTGTTGGGTTCCGGCTGTAGAGCCCGTGCAGCAGGGCAACTGGGTGGCTGTAGTCGCGGGACAAAACACCGCTCTTCCGTTCCGATTACAACATTAAACAGGTTCTCCTCACTCAAAGAAACACTTGTTGAAAGTGCCCTAGTTATTGGCGATTCTATTACACAGAGCGTGAAAATAGAGACACCAGCCACCATAGTCACATGTTTGCCGGGAGCCAGAGCGCCTGACATCAAAGCAAATTTAAAAGTGCTGGCTAATGCTAATCGTAAATTCTCTAAGATTCTTTTTCATGTCGGGACTAATGATGTTCGACTCCGCCAGTCGGAGATCACCAAAATTAACATTAAAGAGGTGTGTGTGAACTCGCAAGTATGATGTCAGGCACTGTAATTGGCTCTGGCCCCCTTCCTGTTCGCAGGAGTGATGAGATACTTAGTAGACTGTGATCACTCAATGGCTGGCTGTCGAAGTGGTGTCCACAAAATTACAAGTTTTATAGATAATTGGAAAAGTTTTTGGGGCAGACCTGACCTGTTGAAAAGAGATGGTATCCATCCCTCCTGGGCTGGTGCTGCTCTTCTCTCTAGTAATTTGGCTCATAGTCTTAGAGCTCAAACGTGACAATCTGGGGAACAGGTCAGGAACTAGGAAATACAAAAAACTCCCAAATCCAGGGTAAAAATGTAATTGTTCAACAAATAATAAACAGATATAATACAGATGAACAAATGATTAAAGGGACCCTCCACCCATTTGCATTAAGCTTTCCATACTTAGAAACCCAGTCATACTATTGAATGGTCATGCAACACTCTCTCATTTTTCCCTGAGACGAGAGAAATCCGCTATTTACCTTTTTCACTTTCTCCTACAATGACGCAAAAATCGTCATTTTATGTCATTGTCGGAGGAAGTGTAAGAGGGGGGTATTTCTGTAGAGACTACAAGCACTAGCTCCCACCCTTTCAAACCCGCCCATAGGGGGTTGGACCTAATGCGCTAACAGACCTATCACAGATCAGTGCCAGTGCGTTTGATTTCACCGGCAGAAACTTTTTGAAAATTTGTAAACATACAAATCATAGGAGATGTGTTGCTTTACAGCAGACGCCTATGTCAGTGTGTGTTCTCAGTAGCCACTAGCTGCTAATAGAGTCGAGTCAGAAAGAACCTTACCTCCAGGCAAATGCGTTTAGCGCTACTAGCACTGCTAGTTCCAGACGTTCCTGGCTGTTCGTCGCCATCATTTGGCAAGGTAAATATCGACGAAATTGCGGTTTTCACAAGCACGGGTCTCTTCAATCCTAATGGTGTGTTCACACCAAACGTGAATTTAATTATTTGCGCGAGTGGATTACATACAAAGTCAATGCAAAGACGCGAATAGACGCATCATTCGCGCCGGGCTTTGCGAGTGACGCGAATTTGGCGACGCGTTTGCCGCGAATGTCTTCCGCGCAAGTTGAAAAATTTGAACTCGAGCGAATGTTCAAGCGTCTAACTAGACGCGTATTTGACGCTCTATTCGCGTTCGGTGTGAACACCCCATAAGGGGTTGGGTTCAAAATCTTCTGGATTGAAATGTAGACTGCACATCGTCAGATGTTTTAGTGCTTCAATGGCTGTGTCCTCTCTGAACTTCGGGTTATTGATAGCCCGTAGCCACTTTTTGCACAAGTCCAAATCTTTGGGTAATCTATGAAAACTTACTCGGTGTATTTTCCTTGTGCTGGCTGAACATGCCGGTACTATGCAAGTGCACACCCTTTCGAAACATAAACGAGGAGTAATTCAATAATTAGTTAGCAAAGTAACTCTTCACTAGAAATTGTGTGAAATGATTTCCAGGCGGTAGCGTAGAGGTGGGAGTGGCCTGCGGAGCTGACCATTGCAATGCACTATGGGGATTGTTGTCTACAATCCACAAGCACTAAAAAGTCATTTTCTGCCTTTTATCGGCCAAGAAGGACCCAAATTAGAAATTTATGCTACTATTCTACTACATATATCACCCACTTTCAATACATATTCATGTCTCCACCGGTGGAATTACCCTTTAAGCTCGGGTTGCTGAATATTCGATCCCTTTCGTCAAAAGCACTTATTGTAAATGATATGATTACAGATCATAACCTAGATGTGGTGTGTTTGACAGAAACCTGGCTAAAACCATACGATTACATTTACCTTTAATGAGTCCACCCCGCAAGATTACGGTTATAAACGCATGACTTTTCTGAAAGGCAAAGGGGGAGGTGTTGCTGTAATTTATAGTAATCTCTTAAGTGTTACTTGTGGTAGAGTTGAAACGACAATCCAAAAGGCTGAATAGGTGTCCGGTATGTTAACGTAACACATTAACAGTTATTCAGCTACACAATAGCATAAAGAACATACACCTGGGAGGCTGAATAGGCTAAATTAACATAAGCCAGCGAATCCAACAAGCAAGTTACGATGAGCAAGTTCACCAAGCTCGCGATCTCATTCCACATCACTGAATCCATTGAGTTCTTCATCCTCGGTGTCGCTTCTGAACAACTCCGCCAACTAGAGCGCCCTCTTGCGGCTGTGGACGGTAACTTTTTCTCTTGGTTCATCTCAGTCTGAATTAATTTTGATATAGTCAGGTGTGACTTATACAAGTCGCAGGACCAGCCAAACTATGAAAAAAAGTGCGACTTATAGTCTGGAAAATACGGTAAATCAATGTACTCACCCATTTCCGTTGCCAAATTGGGAAAAAGGGAAATGAGGTAATGGTATAAAAGGATGAATTTAAACTAAAGGAGGGAGAGGAGAAAGTGGTTAAAAAGACGTGTAGGTTGTGGTTGTGTGCAACACGAGGTGAGAACCGTAGAGCCTCATGACATCTCAGATCATTATCTAGTCAGACTGATCTCATAAAATTGCGTGTGTATGACACGCCAATTCGTATTTCCATTTTTGGCGTGCTATCAACACGCACAATTGCTTTTCAGCGTGTTTATGAACGCAGTTGACTTAACGTTATTACTGTATATATAAATATATGACCTACCTCCACCCCGTCCCTAAACCTACCCGTCACTGGGGTTAATAGCATTTATGAGTCTTCCCCTGCCATCCTAGGGAAAAAAAATATCCCTCCCCAGATGTATATCTACATTTTGCTTCGTTTCGCTCGGAAATTTAATGGCGTGTACATATACGCGGAATCACTTGGACATTAATGGCGTAGACATACACGCGGATATCTCAAAATGCGTATAGTTAACACGCCACTTGACTTGAAAGTGGCGTGTCTGTTTACGCAAAAGTCATGATGTCATGTTGATCTAGTCTTGTGTATACCTTATTTAGTGAAGGCTGCAAAACAAACTCCTTGTCACAAATATGGTAGAACTATCACTTCTACCCAGGGCTCGACATAAGCGATGGCCCGGGGCCAGTAAAAGAGTATGTCGGGCTAGTTGTTGGCCAGTCACTGGCCCGCGCGATAACAAAACAAACCGCAAACGTTATACACAGTTGCGCGAAGAGTGTAAATGTTACTTCAGGTTATTTATAACGTGTTCAAATGTCAAAGAACTACGAGGCTGATACGAGAAAGAGGACATTCCTAGCGTCATGGAAAACACAGTACACCTGGGTGGAGAAAGGTGATGAGGTACTGTTTTGTTTGCCACAAATTTCCAACAAAAGCCAACCGAGCCGGGACATTTTACAAGGGGACCCAGAACTACAGAAAACAGGCTATGCACACGAAAAAAGCCGTCAACATTTGCAGTGTGTGTTAGCAAAGCGGGTGGCGGACAACACATTAGCTGGGCCACTTCATTACTGGACACAACGGGCAACAACGACACAATCCAGCGGAGGGTGAAGTTAATCAACACTGCTTACCATATCGTGAAGAGTGAGCTCCCCTTTACTGCTTATGAGAGAACGGTCGGTCTTCTCAAGAAGAATGGCGTAGACGTTGGCTCTCAGTACCTCACCGATGTAGTATGTCGAAGGTAAGTTACCCAGCTAGCTATAGGGCTCGCAAAATTGCTAGCCCGACGTCCCGGGGCGATTGTGTTTTCCAGTCGGGCTACGCATAACCGGCCAGCCCGACGGGCTATCTAAAAATAGTGTAATCAAATTCCCCCCTGAATTTCTGCCTAGCCCCCCTAAAAATGTGTGATTAAGTGTAAGCTACACAAATTCCTGTTCGCTTCAGTCTTGTTATAATCAGATTCAGCGCGTTCTTAATTTTTTCTTCATTGACTGTTTTTTTTTAGGTCATAAATGTTAAATGAATGACAAAAAAAATCAGGTGAACTAATATACTTAGGCCTATTTTCACTTCAAAATGGCAAAATTAGACCAATGTAACGTTACTCATCACTCATGTAATGTAATAATTAGTTTACTGTCATTGTGAGGGGACAAGAAACAAACAAAGCCGTTTTCATCATGGAAGGCCAGATTAATAATGAATGTGTACATGTTGAGAATTAATTTAATACAAATTGTAGCCTTCAGTAAATTAAAAAAGTTCAGCTTTAGGAGGGGAAGAGACAGGGCAAGATGAGGAGACTGAGAGAAAAAGAGTGATAGAGATGAGGAGAGAGCAGGTATTGACAAATAATCTACTGCATGCTGAGATGGTTTTAAAGCTATTATTACTTATCCTTTTTCTATTCAAAACATCTTAAAATGCACATATGTAGATAAGAGAAATCAAAAGTTTTTGGGGAAGCACCCGAAAGCCCCCTAACTAGCCTACCTCACATTCGGGACCTCAGTGATTATAAAACCCCACCAACAAACCCCGAATACAAACGTTGGAGGAAAAAACCCAGAGATATTAGGTGAATAACTTAAATAACCCTAATATTTAATAAATTATAACCCTATAGTTATCCTAACTATTTTTTATTTTTAGGTTTGTCGATGTTATTTATAGAGAGCTGTGGAAGGGCTGTGTTGCAGAAATTAAAGCAGCACATTTTTTAAGTGTTCTGTCAGACTCATCTACTGACGTGAGTGGCAGAGACCTGGAAGGGGTTTTTGTCCGTATATTGAGCTGTGGACATCCAAAGAACATCTTTATTGGTGTAGAGGAGCTCCAAAACGCCACAGCACCTGGTCATTTAGCTGCAATGAGCGCTGGTAAGCCTGGCTATTGAATCTGTTTGTGTTGCTTGCTGTGTTTTCACTTGTTGAGTAACGTTACATCAATAACAAGTATTTCTTGGTCTACAGCATTGGATAAGGCAGATGTATCCCAGTGGAAGGATAAGGTAGTGGGCTTGGGTACTGATGGAGCTGCTGTGATGGTTGGGAGGATTGGGGGTGTTGCCACACTTCTTCGTGCTGAAGTTCCCCACCTGATAAATATCCAGTGCCTAAGCCATGGCCTGGAGTTGGCTGCCATGGATGCTATGAAAGACCAATAAAGAATGAGAAAGTCAAGTAACAAGGAAGTAAAAAGCCAACCTTTAGCAACTTCTGTATAGTAAACGGAGAAAATCATGTCCTACATAAACCCAACATGTTATGTGCTACTTAAGCTAATTTGTATAATTATCATAGTCCTATAATTCTAATTCAGGTGATGGACATACTGAAGGGGCCGTATAAACAGTATCATCACTCTCCAAAAGCATGGAGAGAGTTGAAAGATCTGGCAGATGTGTTCAACCAAAAGGTCTGGAGGATGACCAACTTGGGAGGGACAAGGTGGCTCCCACACACGGAGAGGGTACTCGGGGTCTTGTTGAAAAACTACCCAGTATTCCTTGCCCAGATGGAAAACACAGTGGAAGCAAGGCTAGTAATACATTCCTGTTTCCTAGGCAATCATACCTAATCAATCTCGGTCAACATTAATTCTTATTTGGTTGTTTTCCAATCATTTCAGCACTTGCTGATCTGTTTGATGTAGAGCCAAGCAGTGCCTTCAGGTGTTGAAAGATTTTCAACACTTTCTCTTCATCATGCTGGTCCAAGACATCATAGAAGTCTTGAGTTGGCAAGTTTCTATTAAATAAAATCTGTCTGATCAGTTTATTTTCAATTTAAGTTGCAGTGTAGTGTACCTGAGTTGAGTCATGTTTTCATTCTTTAAGTCTGAGTCTGAAGCTGCAAGAGGATGGGCTTACCCTGCCAGAGGCACTCTCTGCCTTTGAAACAGCAGTGTTGAGGCTGACAGCCATGGAGATAGAGGCGGGAAAGTGTGTGGAGGGCTTCCTAGCTGAAACCAAGAATGGAACCTATCAAAATGTTGAGCTGTTGAGGTTCAGGGAAAGCAGAGAAGAGTTTTCCAAGTATATATTTAAACAAGAAAGATGACATAATTTATTTTTAAGGTGTTAAATTCTGAGACATTATAAGTAATTAGTATTTTTTTCTGCAGTGTGAAGCGGACGCTCCTGCGCAGTGTGATTGCCAGGCTACAGTCCCGATTAAGACCTAACCGGCTGAGGAGCACGAGGAACCTGTGTTCGCATAGCTGATCTCGAGAGTGTGCTAGTATGAGCCAGTCGTCGAGATAGATGAGGATGCTGTTTTCTCATGAGATTTTTTATTTATTCACTTTTATTTATTTTATATTTATTTTTCTTCTTCCTTATATTGAGTTTTACTTAACTTCATATTATGTGAGATACTCTTCCATTCCTTGAACTTTTCTCCCTTCAGGTCGCCTTACACAGTGAGACCAGGTGTTTATTTAATTAATTAACTGCTGCTTAAAATGAATTTGTGACTTGTTTGTTACACACACCCTGACGAAGGCATAAAGCCGCAACGTGTAGGTGTATCTGTCACCAATTTTATTCACTTAAAGCCATGATCAAATAAAGGCTTTTTAAACTTTTTTTCACATTACTCGAGTGCCTTGGAGTACTTTTTTTGTTGTTATGTTGGAAAAGGTGTTTATCTTTCCTTTCCAATGTGAATATCATAATGTATTCTCTTGAAAATGATTTATTGTCAAATGTGGCTGAATGTAAACTCCTCTTAGGAATTTCACCATTCAATGTGAATTTATCTGAGAATATTCTTAAATAAGGAGATCTATTCAGTGATTGGGCCATGCCAATGTCTCCATCTAAAATCACGTTTCTGGCACAGAAAAGTGTTGTAAATTATCTCCAAAACTGACACTTAAGATTTAGTCCTACACTTCATTTAAATTACGACTGAGATGCTTGATAACTACCTTTTAAGAGCAGCTTTGAGCCAAGAATTATTTTTACTCTAAGTCAATTCTTAGCTGTGTTCTTGTGAGTAATTATCAGTCAGAGGCTTGATAAATACAGGCCCAGATTAACTACGTCGCAGCTTTTAAATATATATAAATATATAAATTATAAAATTTGGATACATTCATTTCTTGTAACAAAATCCTGTCATCCAGCATCTCCTCCCTTCCTCTTTCATCCTTATTCTTTTCACCAAAGCTGTGTTTTAGGTGGACAGATCAATACTGTACAATGAACATCAAAAAATGTAGGATGTTGGAAAATAGCAAGTCTTTTCTGTTAACAAAATGCTTTTTAATCTTGTTGCTTCAACGCAAAAGAACAAGTCAAGTCAAGTCATCTTCATTTATATAGCGCTTTTAACAATGGATTGTTTCAAAGCAGCTTTACAGAGATAAACATATAATTTAAGGTAACAGATTGTTTTGGCATTATAGCGGTTCTTGAATAATGTTATTTCCAGCTAAAGTTAACTTTGATTGATTCACCTCCGTCGAAATGATCAGACTTTAAACGCGAACCCGTGATTAACGCTGACGGTGTTCACATGCTCATTCAGAATTGATTCTATAGTTATGTGCTTTTTAAAATATGTGCGCAGGTTTATAATTCATACAACCCAGCCTAAACAAACTACTTTTCTTGCCTATAAATTTTGATACAGAATTTTGTTTTATTTTATCACTTCGGGGTACGCGAGCCGGATTTTCAACAACGCTTTATCTGTAGAGTGGGAAAGGGATCCTCCATAGGGAGAGGATAGTGGACACTTCAGCACTGCATTGTCATCGGGTCCAGGCGGATCTCCTTCGTCAGATCTGGACACGGCCTGGATCCGGCAGGCTGCGGGAAAACCTCGGGATAAACAAAGACACTAATATTAGCGTAGATGCCATTCTTCTTATGATGTAGCGAGTACATCAAGATTTAAGGGAAGTGTTCCCAGTTCCGGCTGACCTAATCTATGCAGCCTAACATTGAATTTATAGAAGTCTATAGTGTGTTATGTGTATGCTAGGTCAAAGAGATGTGTTTTTAGTCTAGCTTTGAACTGACAGAGTGTGTCTGCTTCCCGGACAATGGTAGGAAGACTGTTCCAAAGTTTTGGTGCTAAATAGGAAAAGGATCTACCGCCTGCAGTCGATTTAGATATTCTAGGTATTATCAACTGGCCGGAATTTTGAGATCGCAATAGACGTGAAGGACTATAATGCGTTAAGAGCTCGCTCAAGTACTGCGGAGCTAAACCATTTAGTGCTTTGTAGGTAATCAACAATATTTTAAAATTTATACGATGTTTAATAGGGAGCCAATGCAGTGTTGACAGAACCGGGCTAATATGGTCATACTTCCTGGTTCTGGTAAGAACTCGAGCTGCGGCGTTTTGAACTAGCTGTAGTTTATTTATTAAGCGTGCAGGGCAACCACCCAGTAGAGCATTACAATGATCTAGCCTTGAGGTCATGAACGCATGGACTAATTGTTCCGCATTTCCCAATGAGAGCATATGGCGTATTTTAGATATATTTTTAAGATGGAAAAATGCAGTTTTACAGATACTAGACACGTGGCTTTCAAAAGAAAGGTTGGTATCAAAGAGCACACCCAGGTTCCTAACCGACGACGAAGACTTGACAGAGCAGCCATCAAGTGTTAGACAGTATTCTGGGTTATTACGTGTGGAACTTTTTTGTCCAATAATTAGAATCTCTGTCTTTTCAGAATTTAGTAGTAGGAAATTACTAGTCATCCAATTTTTTATATCAGCTATGCATTCCGTTAATTTTGTGAATTGGTAAGTTTCGTTGGGTTTTGAAGAAATATACAGCTGAGTATCATCGGCATAACAGTGAAAGCTAACTCCATGTTTCCTAATGATATCTCCTAATGGTAGCATGTACAGAGTGAACAGCAGCGGTCCTAGTACTGAGCCTTGTGGTACGCCATACTGAACTTGTGATCGATAAGACATCTCTTCATTTACTGCTACAAACTGATAACGGTCAGTTAAGTATGATTTAAACCATGCTAGTGCAATTCCACTAATGCCCACAGGGTTTTCTAGTCTATTTAAAAGAATGTTGTGGTCAATTGTGTCAAATGCAGCACTAAGATCGAGTAACACTAATAGAGAGATACAACCACGATCGGATGATAAGAGCAAATCATTTGTGACTCTAATGAGAGTGGTCTCAGTACTATGGTACGGTCTAAATCCGGACTGAAAATCCTTGCAGATATCATTTCTTTCTAGAAAGGAACACATAGTTGTAAAGATACTGCTTTTTCTAATATCTTTGACAGAAAAGGCAGATTCGAGATCGGCCTGTAATTGACTAATTCTGTAGGATCAAGTTGTGTTTTTTTAACAAGCGGTTTTATCATAGCCAGTTTAAAGGTTTTTGGTACGTATCCTAGAGACAAAGATGAATTAATGATATTAAGAAGAGGATATATGACCTCTGGAAACATCTCTTTCAGTAGCTTAGTCGGTATAGGATCTAACATACAAGTTGTCGATTTAGATGAATTAACGAGTTTGCAGAATTCTTCCTCTCCTACTGCAACAAATGAATCAAATTTTTCCTCAGGGAGACTACAATGCACTTCCTGATGCGATACTGTGGTAGACGGTTGCATAGTTATAATTTTGTCCCTGATATTATCAATCTTATAAGTGAAGAAGTTCATAAAGTCATCACTGCTGTGTTGCTTGGACACTTCTGAGCTTGAAGCTTTCTTTTTCGTTAGTTTAGCCACTGTTTCAAATAAATACCTTGGAATATGTTTATTTTCTTCTAATAGGTTTGAAAAATAAGCAGATCTAGCAGCTTTTAAAGCCTCTCTGTAAGCAATCGAGCTCTCTTTCCACGAAATCCGAAATACCTCTAGTTTAGTTTTCTTCCAGTTGCGCTCCATTTTTCTGGCTGCTCTCTTAAGGGCCTGAGTGTGCTCGCTGTACCACGGCGTTGGGCTATTTTCTTTAATCTTCTTTAAGCGCAACGGAGCAACTGCATCTAAAGTGCTGGAAAAGAGAGAGTTAAACGTTTCTGTTGCAATATCAAGTTCTTCTAAGCTATCCGGGATGCTGAGATGATGAAACTGATTAGGAAGATTATTGATAAAGCAATCTTTAGTGGCAGAAGTTATAGGTCTAACGTATTTATAACACGGAGTCGGCTTTGCAGCCTTGGCTAAATGTAATTTACATGAGACTAGATAATGATCTGAGATGTCATCGCTCTGCTGCAGAATTTCAACGGCATCAACATCTATTCCATGTGATAATATTAGATCTAGAGTATGATTACGACAATGAGTAGGTCCTGACACGTGTTGTCTAACTCCAATTGAGTTTACAATGTCTTTAAATGCCAATCCCAATGCATCTTTTTCATTATCTACATGTATATTAAAATCACCAACAATTAGTACTTTATCTGCAGCCAATACTAATTCTGATAGAAAGTCCGCAAATTCTTTGATAAAATCTTTATGGTGCCCTGGTGGCCTGTATACAGTAGCCAGCATAATTCTCAAATGTGATTTATCGTTTACACTATATATTTTTACATTAAGCACCAATACTTCAAAAGAAGTATATTTAAAGCTAGATTTCTTAGTGGTTTTGAAAATATTACTATAAATTACAGCAACACCTCCCCCTTTGCCTTTCAGAGAGGTTCATGTTTATAACTGTAATCTTGTGGGGTTGACTCATTTAAAATAATGTAATCGTTTGGTTTTAGCCAGGTTTCTGTCAAACACAGCATATCAAGATTATAATCTGAAATCATATCATTAACTATGAGAGATTTTGAAGTAAGGGATCGAATATTCAGCAACCCAAGCTTTATCATTTGCTCATCTGTATTATATCTGTTTTTTATTTGTTGAACATCAATTAAATTTTTAACCTGACGTTTTTTGGATTTCCAAATTCGGGGAACAGACACAGTCTCTATATGATGACATCTAGGTGAAAGAGACTCTATGTGATGGGATTTATCTGACCTTGGTGACGTGAGGCCGCTAGCAGACGGTCGGTTTAGCCAGTCTGTCTGCTTCCTGACCTGAGCCCCAGATTGTCATGTTTTATCTCTAAGACTATGAGCCAAATTACTAGAGAGAAGAGCAGCACCAGCCCAGGAGGGATGGATACCATCTCTTTTCAACAGATCAGGCTTGCCCCAAAAACTTTTCCAATTGTCTATGAATTTTATATTATTCTGCGGACACCACTTCGACAGCCAACCGTTCAGTGAGGCCAATCGGCTAACTATCTCATCACTCCTGCGTATAGGAAGGGGGCCAGAGTAAATTACAGTGCCTGACATCGTACTTGCGAGTTCACACACCTCTTTAATATTAATTTTGGTGATCTCCGACTGGCGGAGTCGAACATCATTAGTGCCGACATGAATAATGATCTTAGAGAATTTACGATTAGCATTAGCCAGCACTTTTAAATTTGCTTTGATGTCAGGCGCTCTGGCTCCCGGCAAACATGTGACTATGGTGGCTGGTGTCTCTATTTTCACGTTCCGTGTGATCGAACCACCAATTACCAGGGCACAATCAACAGAATTCTCAGTGGGTGTTTCACTGAGTGGGGCAAATCGGTTTGTTATGGGAATCGGAACGGAAGAGTGGTTCTTTGATCCGCGACTAGAACGATCTCTCACGGTCACCCATCTGCCCTGCTGCACAGGCTCTACTTCAGCCGGAACCGAATCATGTAAAGAGTTCACTATGCTAGGCGCATCCAAAACACGATCTAAAGATCTAGCATTCTTACCATCCTCAATTAAAGTTTGGATGCGTGTCTCTAGTTCTGAAATCTTCTCCGTCAGCCTGACTGTCTCCTTGCATTTATCACATATAAATCCTATATTGCTATCGGAGAAGGCTATACTAAACATATGACATGTGACACAGGTGACAATAACAGGACAAGAAGACATTACTCACCGTGTTTGTTGACTGATTTCTTACTTACCTGGACTTTATGAACTCAAAGGCGCGGGCGCGCGCGAGAAAATAAATATATAAATGAGCGCACGGGTGGCGCGTTAGCAGGCTAACGTTAGCGAGTTACTAGCGTGCTGTGTTAACAATAACGGAAGCTAGAGATGTAAGGTTAATCTGAGATGTTGGGTAAGCTGTATTTAGTAGTATAAACAGCTAGATAGTAAATGATGGCTCAAAACATAAAGAAATACGAGGCTCAGGCGGAGCTTACAGCCTCGAAGCAAACAAACACACAGCAGGCAGCGAGGCAGACAGGAGCAATCGATCAGCGATCAGACAGCACGACGTTATTTGTTGTGACGTGTGTTCAAGTAAGCCAGATGAGTTAACATAATAGGTTACACGCCAAATTGGCTAGTGATTTGACAGTGTTACCTGCCACAGTTGATTTTTACCCGCATTTGGCGGGTGTTATTTTCAAACCCTGGAGGCAAATAAACACAAGAAGAGCTCAAAATACAATAAGTTTTAGACATTGCTATAGCATAAATTATTGAGGGATTAGAGGTGAAAGCATTTTTTTTATGATGAAGATGAGGTTAGGTGCTTACAGGAGAGATATCTTTTGAATTCTGCCTTCCAGATGAAGGTGGGAGCTCGTTCCACCAGCCAGGAACAGTGAATGAAAATGTTCTGGAGAAGGATTTTGTGCCTCTCTGTGATATCCCTGGATTAACATGGCTAGGCAATAGTGCCAGGTACTACTGATAGTTAGGTAGGGGTGTAACGGTACACAAGGCTGAGGGTTCGGTATACCTCGGTTTTGAAGTCACGGTTCGGTACGGTACAGCAGGGGGTACATAAAACGTCTCGGTTACGGATGTAACCCTCGTTCCCTGAGTAGGGAACGGAGACGTTCCGTCGGATGACGACGAATGGGGGTTTCGCTTAGAAGCCTATCCACTTCGAGTAATACAAAACGAGCCAATGGCAAAGAAATGCCATGGGTCTGCAGAATTTGCATGGAGCAGCTCCGCCCCACCTCGTGGGTATAAAGGGCGGAAATTCCAGCAAAGCAGTATGTTTCCTCGCTGAGGAGCCAAGACTGAGCTCAGGCGATCCCCGCGGTACAGCGGAAAGTGGCAGGAGGACGTAACGTCTCCGTTCCCTACTCAGGGAACGAGGGTTACATCCGTAACCGAGATGTTCCCTTTCGTTGTCACTCCGAGTTCCGTCGGATGACGACGAATGGGGATATCAGTCTAATCACGCCACCTTCTCGGCTGTCTTCCAGTGCCCTGCGTAATCTGAGATCCCTGTCGTGAGATAGCACGGACGAATCCTGGTGCCGCACACATTCGAAAACGCGTTTGGCGGTGAGCATCTTGAACGGCAGCCTGTGAAGGGAGCGGTTCAGTACGCGCAGATCCAGGATTGGCCGTAAACCACCAGTTTTCTTGGGGACAATGAAGTACGGGCTCGATCGCACCCTTCGCCAGCAGGGTAGCAACCTCCGCTCTCATGATAGGGGCATTGCCACCGACCATAGTGGAGCGGACTCCCCTGAAGCGGGGAGGAGACCGCGCGAACTGAATCGCGTAGCCGAGCCTGACTGTTCGAGCGACCCAGCGGGACAGGTTGGGAAGCTCTTGCCAAGCTCCCAACGACTGTACCAGCGGGATCAAACGAACTACAGACTTCCCACCGGTGGTGCAGCGAGGCGGAATGACTGGCCCAGACGTGGACGGCATAGCGGCCCGGTGTGGGGGCGCAGTCATTGACCGCGTCCTGACAGAGCAGACCAGGGAAGGACGAACGTTCCGCGGGGGTCTGCTCTGTCAGGGGTCTGGCGTCAGAGGAGGATGAGAGTGGTACGGTCCGGGGGCGGCGCACCGTGTCGTCCGAGAACTCTGTGTGCTCAGGGATAATTGTGTCACTTCTTTCTTTAACCACATTAGGGTGCTGCCCACCCGTGGGTGAGCAGCGGTGGAACAAAAGATTCTCCCCCGGCCCTCCACCGGGGGAAGGAGTGGTCCTGCTACCATCTCCTGAGAAGTGTACATCATCCCTGAGCAGCCCATCTCAGGAGCGCCGCTTGGCCCGGCGTTTAGCGGGGGGCGGGGCAGGAGAGGGCTGGGGCGCCTTCTTGCGGCTTCCTCCACGACCGGGCCCGGGTGAAGGCTGCTGTTTGGGCCGGGCGGTAGGGGCGGGAGCCGCAGGAGGGCGCCCTCGGCGGCGAACAGACTGAGTATTCTGCCCGGTCGGCTGGGTGGAGGCAGCAGCGGGCCGTCGGGGCAGAATGTGCTTAATCGCCTCAGTCTGTTTCTGCGCAGTCGAGAACTGTTGGGCGAAGTCCTCGACTGCTCCGCCGAAGAGGCCGTCTTGTGATATGGGGGTGTCGAGCAGCCGAGACCGCTCGGCATCCCGCATATCAGCAAGATTCAGCCACAGGTGTCTCTCCTGGACCACGGCTGTGGACATCACCAAACCCAGGGAGCGTGCGGTCACCTTCGTCGCTCGGAGAGCAAGGTCGGTGGCGGCGGGCAGCTCATTGAAGAGCCCTGGGTCTGTCCTACCCTCGTGCATGTCCCTGAGCATCTGGGCCTGGTAGACCTGCAGAATGGCCATGGCATGCAAAGAGGTGGCTGCCTGTCCCGCCGCTCTGTAGGACTTCGCCACAAGCGTAGACGAGTACCTACAGGCTTTGGATGGGTGCTTAGGCTCACCACGAGAAGAAGCGCTCTGAGGACACAGTTGCATCGCAACAGAGCGTTCAACCGGGGGGAGCCCAGTGTACCCACGGGCAGCCGCCTCATCGAGGGAAGGAAAGGCGGATGAGACCAACGAGCGGTCACGGGAAGAACCGGGGGTCTTCCAGGACTTCGAGATCTCATCATGCACGTCCGGGAAGAAAGGTATTGGGGTTTGACGCGGACGGGGGTCCGCGGCCTTACCCAAGTACCAATCATCCAGCCGCGAGCGCTCGGGACAGGGTGGCGGGGACCACTCTAAACCGATGCTCGTGGCGGCTCGGGCGAGCATGGCCGTCATCTCTGGATCCGACTCAGGCACAACCGTATGCACACCGGCAGGTGGCAGCTGCGCTGAGTCTTCATTTCCAGAAGATTCAGACCCACCTCGTGATGCTGCGATAGACATCGCGTCCTCCTCTGGAGCGCCAAAGGAAACTCGCGGGGCATCCGAAGATGGTCCCGCGGAAATCCCCTGAACACTCGCGGCTTGCAACACTGGAGAGGGTGCGGCTGGGCACGGACTGATAGTCGGCGCTTTGTTCCAAACCGTCACCCTCAGATCACCCTGGCCACCAGCCGAAGTACCAGCTCTATCTCTAGAACCAGTAGAACGGGGGGTGGATGAGGGGACTCTCACTCTTGCGAGATCACTGAGTCTCGACCGTAATGTTGCGATGGTCATGTTCCCACAGAGAGAACATGAGTCATCCACGAGCGCTGCTCTAGCGTGATCAATGCCCAAACACACTATGCAACGCTCGTGCCCATCAGAGATGTCAACGAGTCTACCGCAACCAGAAGTGCACGGGCGATGCATCTTTAAAAAGACGTGCCACGTGCAAGCTCTTTTGTGAGAGAAAAGAAACTCTGACTGTGTTGAAGCGCCCGGGGAGACACACACTCGCTGTAGAATCACAGACAGATAAGCAGGAAGCGCGCGCTCGCCGGAGATCGCCGTCACACCAACACCAGAGAATCTCGCTCGTCTGTAGAACTGACAGTATCAGGAATGGCTTGTGGAACGAAGGATGAACTTGGCTCCGAAGCGAAAACATACTGCTTTGCTGGAATTTCCGCCCTTTATACCCACAAGGTGGGGCGGAGCTGCTCCATGCAAATTCTGCAGACCCATGGCATTTCTTTGCCATTGGCTCGTTTTGTATTACTTGAAGTGGATAGGCTTCTAAGCGAAACCCTCATTCGTCGTCATCCGACGGAACTCGGAGTGACAATGAAAGGGAACTGCTTTTTTTATTTTTATTAAACAGTAGTTTACTGATTGTGTCTCTCTCTGTCTTTAAATTAATTAAATTATAATTAAAAGTTTGCTGTAATGCTGTAAACTATATAGGGAGCCCTTACTTACACATCACTATAATATTAAAGGTTAACAACAGAGCTCATATTAGCCTAAATTCAGCTTCTATTTATTTTTTAAAAATAAAAAAATCTTTTTTTACTCCAATTTGTTGTTGAAATAACCGTTTGTGGCTGTCATTTTCATCACAGATTTATTCAAGGATAGTAAATAATCAAGACATCACTAATAAGTTAAGTAAAAAATAATGAATATAGGATAATATAGGGCCATTGAGCCGAGAACGAGCATTGATGCAGAGCTTCTCCGCGTGCTAAACAGGGCCGTTGAAGACCTTGGGCTCGAGTGGGCCCAACCCAAGATTGTGTTTGACCCCAAGCCTCGCAAGCCTTCCTAGCCATAGGAAGAAAGAGAGAGGGTTTTAGTCCCACCGAGGCCGGACCAATCTCCAAAAACTTTGCACACATTTTTCAGTCCCCTCTTTTCTGTAGGCTGGAAATACCAATGTTGCAGTGAATGGGTCAGTTACAAAACACGCACGCCTGCAAACCAAACGCCATTTTTACGGCAACACAAATAAAACATGAAAATAGCTCTTTTCTGTCTGTCACATGTAGGTCACGTGCCCACAATAAAGTACGCACCAGTACACACAAGCACTGTTCCCACAGTTTCAATCTGTCCTCCAGTGTAATCAATGTAGTTTGTGTCCCCACTATCAGCACAACCTGCGCTCGCTGAGGGCAGAGCACCTGCCAGGCATTCTGAACCAGGGTGCGGATATGTTATCCAGAGACAAAGTTTCCCCAGGGGAGTGGTCTCTTCACCCACAGACGGTTCAGCTGAAATGGAGCATCTTCGGCGAGGCAGAGGTCGACCTCTTCGCCTCAGAAGACAACGCTCGTTGCGAACATTTTTCACAAAAAACAGGGACGCGCTAGCCCACGACTGGCCGAGCCGCCCGCTGTATGCATTCCCTCTGGTCACGATGATACCACAGGTCATCAAACCGATCAGGGAAAGCAAGTGTGCAGTGCTACTAATAGCCCCTCTCTGGAAGACCCAGTTATGGTTCTCCAAGTTGGCACAGCTGCTGGAAACAGCAACCATGGCCAATAGGGAGGAGAGATCTCCTCACACAGGCGAACGGGAAAATCTGGCATCCCCGTCCTGACCTGTGGGCCCTTCATGTATGGCCCCTCAACGGGTACCCGGGTGTCTCCAAGATAGGGTGCTAAAAACCATCACTGAAGCGAGACCGCCTTCCACTAGGCACCTCTATGCTCAGAAATGGGTGGTGTTATCTTGCTGGTGCGCAGCACAGAGCCTGGACCCCTACTCGTGCAAAGTATCAAGTGTACTCGCCTTCTTGCAAGAGCTCTTGGACGCGGGTCGCAACCCCTCCACCCTCAGTGTATGAGGTGGCCATAACGGCATTTCACGCTCTTGTGGCCGGACAATCACTAGGAAGAAACGACCTTGTCGTGCGCTTCCTTAAAGGGGCAAGGAGGCTAAACCCTCCGCGACCCCCTTCTGTGCCTATCTGGGACCTCTCCACAGTCCTGGAAGCAACAAAGGGTGCCCCATTGGGGCCTCTTCGGTCTGCGGACCTGAAGCATCTTTCGCTCAAAACCACTCTCTTACTGGCGGCCGCTTCAGTCAAGAGAGTTGGCGATTTGCAAGCGCTATCAGTAAGCGCTGCCTGCCTTGAGTTTGGGCCTAACGACTCCAGAGTCGCCCTTAAGCCAAGGCATGGTTATGTTCCTAAAGTGCTCTCGACTCCGTTCAGAGCAAAGGTTATTTCGCTGGCAGCTCTTCCCTCGCCAGAGAGGGAAAGAGGCATGAATTTACTCTGTCCCGTCAGGGCTCTCAGAGTTTATCTGGAGCGTTCTGCCTAATTCAGAAAGTCGGAACAGCTCTTTGTATGCTTTAGCTGCCTCTACAAGGGGCTCGCTGTCACAAAGCAGAGATTATCGCACTGGATAGTGGACACTATCGCGCTGGCTTATGAGTCTAAGGACCTTCATTGCCTTTCAACTTATGTGTGCAAAATTTAGAATTCAATGAATGTGCAGCAATTTGTACAAATAGAGAGTATGTAGGCCTACTATACGTGTTGTAGCCATTAAATAAGCGCATTTAGTTTCATTTTTGTTAAAATATTATTTTTCCATCTATGTTGATTATGAAAAGTGAACAGCATGAGTAAGATTAATGTTATAGAAGAGTTTTTAAACTTTACGCCAGCTGATGGATTGGATGCGGATTCAGTGTATTAAAATATCTCTCAGTCATTGCAACATTGATGTCAACGCCTGCATTGGCCAGTGTTGTAATGGAGCTACAGTGATGTCGGGGTGTAACAACGGGGTGCAGGAAAAGTTCAGAAAAGAGGTGCCTCACGCATTATATGTGCACTGTCATGCACATAGACTTAATCTTGTTCTAGTGGACGGTGTACGAAATACCCAGCCTTCTGCTGAGTTTTTCAAGATTGTACAAATGCTCTACAATTTTTTTTCTGGTTCAGTGGTCCATGACATTTTCAAGAAAAAACAGGAGCTTGAACCATCTGAGCAGCCAGTCGAGTTAAAGAAACTTAGTGAAACACATTGGGCATGTCAGCACTCTGCATTGTGGGCAATCAAAAAAAATCACTCCCTGTCATTCTGGCCACTTTGCAGGATGTTCGAGTACAAACAAATGAGAGGCGAAAAACAGATGCCAGGGCAATGAATGAATGAGGCATTTATATAGCGCTTTCATATGTACTACTGTACACCCAAAGCGCTTTACAATCATATCAGGGGTTCTCTCCTCAACCAGCACCAGTGTGCAGCTTCCACTTGGATGATGCGACGGCAGCCACAGTGCAACGGCGCCAGTGCGCTCACCACACACCAGCTATAGTTGGAGAGGAGAGAGAGTGATAGAGCCAATTCAGTGGATGGGGATTATTAGGAGGCCATGATTGGCAGGGGCCAATGGGTGGAATGTGGTCAGGACACCTGCGGAGAGATTGTGAGATTGTGGTTAGGTCTCAGCAGCAGCAGGGATGTAGAGGTCAGTAAGCTGGGCTGAGTTGAGTGGGGGACGGAGGGGGGTGACTCTGGGACGCAAGAGTCACTGTCTTCATGTTTTTATCATCTACGCTCGTGTTATGGAAATCATTATGAACAGCAGCTATGCTAATTATTTTCCCTTTTTGCTTTTCTGCTGTTATGTCGGGACGTGAGTCCCGAGGAAAATGGCGTTCGTCAGCTCCAGTTTGTATTCAGCCTCTCACGGAGACTTCAGATGCCCCAATCACAAAGCCTGTGAAGAGACGACTCAACGCCGGCGATAAGGACCCTCTATGGTGGACGGCACTGATCCTCAACAACTCGTCTCAATACCGGCGTGATTAGTTGGACTTCCAAAAAGATGGAAATGGATAAATACTCTAAATGTTCCGATCCAATCTGACTTGTAATGCTGCCCGAATCATACACTGTTCCTTCATTGGCCAGAGGAGAACTGAGTCTGGTTTCTCCCAAGGTTTTTTTCTCCATTCTGTCCCTGTGGAGTTGTGGTTCCTTGCCACTGTTGCCTTGGCTTTTGGCTTGCTTAGTTGGGGACATTTAATATTCAATAATATGATTGATCTGCCTTACTTAAGGTGGACGTTGATGCAATTTTCTTTTAGAAACAAACTTTGTTGTATTATTTTCATGTTATCACTGTGAAGCTGCTTTGATACAATCTGTATTGTAAAAAGCGCTATATAAATAAAGGTGACTTGACTTGACACCGGGGTTACACCCCTACTCTTTACGAGAAGTGCCATGGGATTTTTAATGACCACAGAGAGTCAGGACCTCGGTTTAACGTCTCATCCGAAGGACAGTGCTCTTTGACAGTATAGTGTCCCCGTCACTATACTGGGGCGTTAGGACCCACACAGACCACAGGGTGAGCACCCCCTGCTGGCCTCACTAACACCTCTTCCAACAGCAACCTGGTTTTCTCAGGAGGTCTCCCATCCAGGTACTAACCAGGCTCAGCCCTGCTTAGCTTCAGTGGGCAACCAGTCTTGGGCTACAGGGTGATCTGATCCAATCTGTCGTCACAACACTATCTGAAAAACGTTCTGAGGAATATTGGAGTGATAGCCTATACAAAACTGTGCAAATGAACTGTGTGCCAAGGTTGGCCTAGAATAGGGGAGCATACCACCACAAAGGAGAGATGCCCGACAACAAAGCCAGGGACTAAAGGACTTTATCGTTGAGGCCCCTATACACCGCGCTCACAACTCTGATGAAGATCTGCGCACCGACTGTTTTTATCAAGTTGTTGACAGACTGGTCAGTGAATTGACAAGACGCTTCTCTAAAGATGTCAACGATGTGATGATGGGGGTCTCAGCTCTCAGCCCACAACACAAGTCATTCTTAGACAAGAAGTGTCTAATGCCCATGGCACAGTTTTATGGCATCACTGAAGAAAATTTAAATGCAGAGATGCACCAGGTCAAGCGTTTGCTTGAATTAAAAACCATTCTGAATTGCTCTCACTTATGGAACCACGTTTATGGACTTGCACAAACTCATCTTGATATTCCTGACAATTCCTGTGACATCTGAGAGATTTTTTTCCCTGTCTCCGACGCTAGAAAACATATCTGGGAAGCAACTGTGGGGATGCCCGAAACATTAACTTGGCACTTTTGGCCATCAATACACAGAGAGCGAAGGCTCTGGATGTTCAGCGCATCATTGATGCATTTTCCATCAACCACAACAACCGTCGCATTGTCCTGGTTTGAAACTGTTAATAGTAAGTGATCTTTCTCACCAATTTGGTGAATACTGATTCCCCGGTGCTCTGGGTGCTTTTTGATGGCATTTTATTGCCTTGACTGAAAATCTGAAATCTTGTTCAATGAATGTCAATATGCAAAAATCTTTAAGAATATTTGATTGAATGCTGAATGTTGTGCTTGTTCAATTTAATCAAATTAAAACTTTAATTGTGATAAACAAAATAATTTAATATTAAATATTGAGTGGCCAAGTGACTACACTTAAGACATACATGCATCTAGATTACACCTGATATTGAACATAAACAGTCTTTAGACTTGCTATAATATATATAATTGCACAGCTCCCCATCAATTATCTAGCACCCTCTCAGCACCTGCGTTAAAAATGATCTGGTGCCGCCCCTTATGTTGAGCTATATAACATTGATTTGTTTTATGTACATTTCCTCACCTGTCTAATAAAGTACTTGCAAGAGCAGCGTCTCTGTCAAGTCGAAGTTAGTCGCGGACGCTCGGCATCTCGAAAACGCCACGCTGATATTGATCCTCGTTTTAGTTCTCCTTTTGTCCCAAAGTCTGCTTGCCATGATCCATAATGTTTGAAGGAAACAACAACAGCGTGAACGTGCCGCTAGACGTTACGCACTACGCAGTTGTCCACATCTGTCGCCATGGTTACTATGGCATTACTACGAGCGGAAACCAGGAATAACGCGGATATTACGTCATTGACAGGCGACAAGAAACAGGCACTATTTAAAATTGTGAATTTCTCAAAATTTTTGGAAACATTTAGGATAATGGAAGTGTACACTGCAAGTGGTTTTTGGATATTTTGATACAAAATTCTTACATATTGTACCTTTAATTACACACATAATACGGGCAAATGTTGCAAATCTTTTTTTCTTACACTTGAAAGGTGATTTACACCTTTACAAAGCGTCTCTTGCAGATAAAAACGTAATTTACGGATACAATCTTATGAACACTTTCACTAATCCTTGTTTCTAAACCAGGTAAAAATATTACTGTATAATTATCAATATTATTGAAAATATTGGACATCTAAGTTTTTTTGTTTGTTTGTTTATTCAAAGACCGTTTGTCAGTCATTCCTTATATTTTATAATTAGTGAGCTGTGCATCACAGTATAATATTGATAATTATACAGTAATATTCTTACCTGAGTTTGTTCAGAGGGCGTATTATTGCAGTTTAGAAGTTCTGCAGAACAGCAAGGACCTAATTAACTAAAACTGATTAATGTTTCATCTACTTACTCTCTCTCACACACACACACAAACTGTTAAAACGCAATAGCAACTTTACACCAATCACGTTTATCGTCTCAAGACGTGTTGAATCAAAAGATGTGATTGGTGGAAAGTAGTGAGGACGCGCATGCGCGTGTCGTGTTTTTATTTCGGTGGACTCGCGCTGTTTATGACGGTCAGTTATTAGCACTTATTTCTGTTTTAATCGAATTTAACCTAATATGTGTATGCTAAATAGCACGCTGAAGATGTTTGAAGAACATTTGCTAGTTTTTGTTTTAAATGTCACGTTATTTTCAACATCAATACGTCTCTACATTATATTACGCACTCGTGTTAAATTCATTTATGCATTAAGTTCTGATATTAAACTGTATGGATGTTTTGCTTGTATTAAGCGGTACGACTTCCTGTTGTATCATGTTCTCAACACAGCTGTGCAGGAAATAACCGGGGCAAGTTGTCACTTTTCACGGCAGTTGATGATGATCTCGATTTGATTCAAGTCTTGATTACAATAAAACAAACAAATATACATTTCCACCGTTATTGTACTTTATAAACATGCAGTAACTCACTGATGTAAGAAGAAATGTTATAATATATACATGTGTGTTCACAGCATATTTCTTCAATTATGGATACTTTATGTAGACTTTGACAATGAACTCTCTAGTAACTATTTTCACACTCACTAATTAAATTAGTTTACTAACATTGCGGACATTCATGCTACACAGGCGTCATTTCCTCCACATCTCCCTTCATTCTATGGTGGAAATGACAGGAATAAAATATCAAGACTGCCGTCTTGCTGAGTGTTAAAAAAATAAAATATAGAAAACTTTTTTTTATATAAACCAGACTCTTTGACCAGGATAAAATGGCTGAAAAATGAAGACAGCATGGTAAAAAGACTCGACACAAAATTATTGGGACCTTTTAAAAAAATCCTGTTAAAGGAATATGTTTTTTGTGTCAAGGATTGGAGGGACCGAAGTCTATCAGGTTTCATTATAACATGTTTGCGCTTCGAAGATGAATGGAAGTCTTATTCAGAGCCTGACATCAAGCCTTTCATGTGCTTGTCCGTCGGAGACTTGTCCCAGTAAAACATACATAAAACATACATATTCATGCTATTTTAACCTTTATAAAGGCAATTTTTCCCTAATCATTTTAAATATATGCTTAATTTTTCATTTTAAATTTGATTCATTCAAGAATGAGGCGGTTGTTTATGAACGAGTCCTTGAATCTTTGACTCGACCGATTCGTCCAAAACACTGAATCATTCAGTACTGAAACGTGGATGCTGTGAGATGCGCGGTGGTTCTGCTGTGACCTTTGTTTGGAACCATTTTCGTTTCTGAAATAGAACAAAAACAGTCAATATAGCGTTTAAAATGTAAGTGACTTAAAATTAGTGTTGCTGTTTGAGCATAAACAACATCTGCAAAGTTGCAACACTCAAAGTTCAAAGCAAAGGGAGATATTTTCTTATTACTGAAATCGCTTTTTTTTTAAGGACAACAGCAAACGGCTGGTAGAGACTACAACGAGCTTCTTGACGGGTTAGTGACATCACCAACCCTAACATTTACATAAAGCCCTCCCCCGGGAACGAGAATTATAGATTATCAAGACAGAATATGCTAATCAATGACTAGAAGTTAACTCCACATCAGCTGCATAAACTCATCAACTAACCATTCAGAAATGTCCTGTTGCTTCTACGTTGTCACTTCTCGAGTTTCTCCATCTTTGTCCGACTTTGAACATTTTAAAAACTTTTCGCCTTTTATGTTCAAACCAGTGCGTGTGTGAAGTAATCAGAGCTACTAACACACACACAAGCTCCTGTAGCTCCTCCCCTGTGCCAGGAGCAGCAGCTCATTTACATTTAAAGGGACACGCATACAAAAACATTTTATTTTTACTCACCATCAAAAAGTAACAATTTTAACATGCTATAATAAATATGTGTTGGGTATCTTGAGCTTAAACTTCACACACATACACTCTGGGGATATCAGAGAATTATTTTACATCTTGTGAAAACGTCATTATAGGACCGCTTAATTGAAAATCAAGCCTTAACTGACAGTTCACCAGCCAAACGTACAGATAAATATGAAACACTGAGATGAAACCTGAGAACCAGCACATGCACTAATGACGCTCCCCCGTCCCTCTGCAGGAGAAGCGGCCGTCATGGACGATCTGGAGGAGGATCTGACGTGTTCGGTGTGCTACGGCCTCTTCACAGACCCGCGGGTCCTGCCCTGCTCGCACACCTTCTGCAAGAGCTGTCTGGAGCGCGTGATGCAGGTGTCCGTGGACGTCTCCGTCTGGCGTCCGCTGCGCCTGCCGCTCAAGTGCCCGAGCTGCCGCAGCGTGGCGGAGCTGCCCATCAACGGCCTGGAGGCGCTGCCCACCAACGTGTGCCTGAGCGCCATCGTGGAGAAGTACCAGCGGCCCCGCTCCGCCGCCTGCCCCGAACACCCCCCGCAGCCGCTCAACGTCTACTGCGTCCAGGACCGGCAGCTCATCTGCGGCGTCTGCCTCACTGTGGGCCGGCACCGAGGACACGCCATCGATGACCTGCAGACGGCGCACGCGAGGGAGCGCGCGGCACAGGCCCGGCTGATGGAGCGGCTGAGCGGCGAGCGCTGGGAGGACGTCTGCTCGCTCGCACAGCGCCTGCAGCTGGAGAAGCAGCGGAGCGAGGGGCTCATCCAAGACGACCGCGAGTTCACAGCCCAGTTCTTCCAGAGCCTGGAGCTCGTCTTGGCTCGGAAGCGAGAGGAGTTCCTGCAGGCTCTGGAGCGGGCGAGCGCTCGGCTGGCGTGTGCGTACGACCCGCTCGTCGAGCAGCTGAAGCGGCTCCAGGAGGAGCACGGCGCGGTGATGGCGCTCAGCTCCGCCGTGGAGCGCGAGGAGAGTCCGCTGGTGTATCTGGAGACGGTGCGTGAGCTGAGGGAGCGAGTGGAGGCTCTAATGCGGACGCCGCTGCCGGAGATCCCCAGCGTTCAGCTGACGCCGCGGGCCGAGCCCTTCCTGCAGGAGCATTGGTGCGGCCTGAGCGTCAGAGGGCTGGGCGACGGGCCGGTCCCGGAGATCTGCGGTCCGGCTCAGTGCCGGCGTCTCCGCTCGCCCTCATCTGCTGCTGTCCTGATGATGATCACGATGCTGCTGCTCACAGGCCTGTGTTTACATCACTGTGCTGAAGAACCGCTCTGTGGCGTCGGGATGCTCCTCTTCGGTCCCATACACAACTCTATCATGACATTACACACTTTTATGGCTACTTCAGGAGAAAACATCTACCAGCATCTGCTCCGCTTTCTCAAACCACTACACTGGTGGTAAACGCTGCAGACTCTCAGCCTTCGGGAGAAACAAACAAGGAGTTTCTGGGTGAAACTGGTTTGACCGTACAAACCTTTTGCACACGTTTGTATTGCTCATTTGAAGAACGAGGCCAATTGTGCACAAGTACTGTAATACATGCTTGATCCGCATACACTGAATGTTCATCAGTTAACACTTTCCCCGCCAGCGCTTTTCCAGCATGTGTTTACAAGGGTTTCATGGACCCCAGAATATTTAGTTAATTGTTATACAGGTGAAACTCAAAATTAGAATATCGTGCAAAAGTTCATTTATTTCAGTAATTCACCTTAAAAGGTGGAACTAATATATAATATAGACTCATTACATGCAAAGTGAGATATTTCATGCCTTTATTTGTTATAATTTTGATGATTATGGATTACACCTTAAGAAAACCTTTTCACACTATTCTGAACATGTTCCTTGAGGTTCAAATCATTTTAAAACGATTGAAAAAAAAGTATTAATTAATAAATTAGTTATGGATGTTTTGAAAACCTCTATAAACATAAAACCAGTATTTATAGACGCAGTATTACGGAATAGTTTATAGTTCAGCTTTGCGATTAAGCAGCAGTCAGATTCAGGACACTTCATCTCCAACAAATGTCTCTCTGTGAACGCTGATTTAAATTGTGCACCAATTACACAATCTTGCAACGCGACCCAGGACGTGTCTGAAACCCAATGCCCTCGCTCTGGCAGTCACGGGGTGGTGAGCTGAAGCTAGCGTGGTGAGCTAGTCAGACGCTAACATCTTACAGTGACACGGCACAATGTGGAGGAAGTACAAACATTGTTTTGGCAGCTTAATGTCAACAAATGGTATTTGTAAACCAGTCTTGAACTTATTTTTATAGTGCAAGGACCTCTCAGAAGATCAGGCCAATCCTGACTCCTCACGGCACGACCCCTTTAACACCAGCTGATCACACAACTAATGCACTTCAGCTCAGAAGAACGGCTTCCAGTCTGCTGTAGCCATGCCGCACACAAACTACATTACCCATGATGCATCAGACAGACATTGTGGACCCACTGACTACATGAGCACAATGAGATGCCTGAATCCAGCTTTCAACATATGTGGGACCTACTTTTATTAACTCTTTGTACATTCCTAATTTTTCCATTCAGTCTTTGCTTTTATTAATAATACAAAGTAGCAAAAAAAAAAAAAAAAAAAAAAAAAAAAACTACTATTTTCACCTGAAGAAATAGTAATGTTACCCTTTTGGTCTCTCAGATTGTGTTGAATGGTTCCAGAGCTGAAGATGAATAAAGTTCTTCTGCACTGAGGTGTCCTCTGGTGATTTAACCCCCTGGGGTCTGAGGTGTTTTTGGAGTCCTTGAGATGTTCTGACATGCTGTGACATTTGTGCTTTTTTCAGTTGCTTATAAACATATTAATGGCACTGGTGAAATTACACTATATTTAGCACAAACATGGCTATGATAATATGTGATATAATATGTTTGTACATGTTTGTATATTTGAGAGAATATTGTTTATGCGTGGTTATTGAAAAAACTAAAAATGAAAGTTTCTGAAATAAGGCTACAAAACACATAATAAATATGTGTCCACAAGACTTTTGACTAATGGATGTTGTTGCCTAGTGTTTTTTTCTTCAAAATGATCTGAAAATCATCCTGCCTAATCATTCACATAAAACTGTGAATTGGGTTTTATTGTGAAAAACTTTTTTTTGTTTGCCAAGGCAATATGCGAATGGCCTTGAACAGTCCAAACCCCATCATGAATAATTAGGTGATTCTCACCTGACCCGCATAATAATGAGCCTTTCATTCAGGTGTTACACAAGGAAAAATTGAAAGGACAACATACATACATACATACATACATATATATATATATATATATATATATACATATATGAAGAGTTCAGATGCAAAAGCCTCTAAGTGCCATTTGAAATTTTCTTCTAGAATAATAATTTTTATCAAGCTTGTATATTTAAGTTCAGTAATTTCACTTAAATGGCAATGAAGATTACCTAATAATTGTCATTTAAGTGAAATTACTCAACTTAAAATGTACAAGCTTGATAAAAATTATCATTCTAGAAGAAAATTTCAAATGGCACTAGAGGCTTTTGCATCTGAACTCTTCATATAATCAAAATATAAATGAAAGTCAAAAACCCATTTTTAGTCATACCTGGAAACAAATCCTGGTCAAATAGGTTATATGGGTCATTGTATAGAATTGGTTCAAAGTTAGAGTTGGAAACATCTTGAAAAGAATTTTTTTTCCATATAAAGTAGGCTATTATAAGCTTGCATTGGATAACAGTTGATTAGTTTATTTTTGACAAAACATAGGCTACTATATATTTAACATATGAGCAGAAACTGTCTAACTAAAGCTTATTTGATGCTATTTTATAGTAAAAACTTTCTAATCTATTTCGTCTGTAACAGTAGGCTATGCATCTGTGCGTTCGTTTGTTCACACACCCAGACACCCGATTCATATTTAAACAGTCTTTTTGGTTTTACAGATACTATTCTATATTGCGATTAGAACAAATCTCAGTAGTCTTACTAATGTAGGAGCGAGAGTGAATGAACGCACAGCGCGCGCGTCTGTGAATTCGTCCATTCATTCGCACACAGACACGCATATAATATTTAAACAGTCTTTGTGCAGTTTACAGACACTATTCAATAACGCAATTAGAACAAAGCACTTAAGAATAAATGACTTACTACATCAGCTGAATCCGTGCTCCTCGAAATGAAACAGGTAACTGAGTTAACTTTTCCAGGAATTATTCCTCACTGCGCAGCAAGACGAGATAAAGTTTAGCGCGTTCTGATGTGGGCGTTTTCATGGCTTGCCTCAACATTAACGTTTGAATAGCGCGCGCTCTCAGTGGGCGTGGTCACATTAACACGTCATACGCTATAATTAGGTGAAAGGAAAAAGGCCGACATCTCTCTCTTTTCATACAGATTACATCAACTGAGAATAGTTGCTTTTTTATATAAGTTACTTCATTTAAAAGAAGAGAATTTCAGCTTCATAAAGAGAAATCTTTCGTGTCTCTGTGACGAGTATTTATTGAGTTACAGTTCATTTTTCGGACGCGTTTCAGAAAGATTTTTGCGGAGAGTGTGAGCTGAAAGCGCACCCTGTTTATTTTATTTATTTGACAAAAACACAAGGTTTTGATGTTAATAAGAGTGTACACAAAGAAAAGAAGACATTTAACAGTATTGAATGATGTGTAACACTTATATGTAAGATCAAAATCAACAAAGTATTTTGAGTTTGTTTTGCACTGATAAGAAAAAAAGTGAGCAGATCACGCCGGCGTGATTGCCGACCCCAGAGGGTTAAGCCAGGAGTGTCAGCTCAAGCTAAGGCTCACAGCATCCAGCGCTGTAGTGTTGTAGTACAGACGTAACAGAGTCACAACTCAAAGCAGCAAATTTAATGTTTATTTAAAACATCTGCAGTGAGAACATGATAACATTGCATGTTACACCTACTACACTATAGTAAAAAGTCATTAAGAAGGCTAAAGGAGCGAGCAGAGGTTAAGGGTGAGACCTGTTCGAGAGCCAGAGAGGTTTAGGGTGAGACCTGTTCGAGAGCCAGAGAGGTTTAGGGTGAGACCTGTTCGAGAGCCAGAGAGGTTTAGGGTGAGACCTGTTCGAGAGCCAGAGGTGCTCATGCAGCGCTCAGGCCGTCTCGATCTCGCGCAGCACGATGGTCTTGGGGTTGATGGCCACGTTCTTGGTGGTGTTATGCGTCTTATAGATGCCGATGAGCCGGTCGGCCATCTCAAACATGTTGTTCCTCAGGGAGATGATGATGAACTGAGCATTTTTGGTCTGTTCCTGAAACAGTGTGGGAAAGAGGACAGTTACAGCTGTGCTGGGCTTATTCCCAGTCTAACTATTCTGTTACGCATGAGCGTTTCCACTACATGTGCATGTTTCCACCAGAGATTTCCCCACTTCTGTTTGTGGTGTCAGTGATCTGATCACTGAACATTTTAGACCGGTTTAAGCCTGTATTCAGTGCTTACCACATGTGTGATGTCAGTACCAGCTGTCAATGAATACACTACTTTATTACATAATGCTGAATATCATTTATGATAATGCAATGGGGGATATTTCAATGTGCTGGTCTGGATAATACAGGGTTGCAGCACACTTTCTAAAGTCACATTTAAGACCTGAACAAATAAAAAGTAATGCTGTACATTAAGGGTGTGCAATATTGACAGAAGATGATGACATCTGGATATTTGTGTGCTGGAACCACGGCTGGGTTAGGCCTGTCACGAAGACACTCATATTCATAATCTATGCAGTGGTCAGTTCACAGCAGTGACCGAAATTACATTATTATTATTAATGGGCAATATTTGCCACCTTAAATTGATTTCCAGGGGCATTTTCACCTATATATGGACATTTTTCTAAACGTAGCCTATTAGATGCATGCATCACCTTTTATGTCGAATCCTAACATTGAAATTTAATTATATTAGAGTACTAGCGGTATAGGACCAGTCAACTGACATCAGCATCAACAAAACCCATCTGTGCAGTGCAGAGACACAGAAGAGGAATTCACACATTTACAATGATTTTACAATTGCATAAATAAAGCTATGACATTTTTATTTTATTTTTTATTCAATATTTAAACATGAAATTGAATTTTAACTTTCAATGAAAGCTAAAACCGCCAGTCGGTGGCAGCGGGTCTCAATAAGCGAGGTGAGGGAGTCATTAATTACAGCGGTTCGTTCAAACGGCGGATTCACTCAGTAAAGCAACAAGTGATGGGCAAAACTATCAATATTGATAATATTGTGTCTAAAATGTAACACAAATGTCATATTTATTTTATACAACAGTTAAAAAGACTATTTAAAATTGTGAAATTGTGCTGGGGAACACTGCACTTATTCATGCCATATTATGTAGTTGTATTACTATAAGACAAAACCTCTTTTATGGCCTTAAATAAAAAAATATAAAAAAAATCCCCAGCATGCAGCGGTGTAAGGCGGAGTGAGTGGGGAGTGCACATACGTATATGTAGCAGGCCACGATGGAGACGTTCTTGAAGTCGAGCGCGGCGTCGATCTCGTCCATGAAGTAGAGCGGCGTGGGCTTGAAGTGGTGCAGGGCGAACACCAGCGCCAGAGAGCTGAGCGTCTTCTCTCCTCCCGACAGGTTGTAGATCTTCTTCCAGCTCTTCTTAGGAGGACGCACACTAGGAGCACACACACAGGACAACATCACTCAGAGGAGCACACACACACAGGACAACATCACTCAGAGGAGCACACACACACAGGACAACATCACTCAGAGGAGCACACACACACAGGACAACATCACTCAGAGGAGCACACACACACACAGGACAACATCACTCAGAGGAGCACACACACACACAGGACAACATCACTCAGAGGAGCACACACACACAGGACAACATCACTCAGAGGAGCACACACACACAGGACAACATCACTCAGAGGAGCACACACACACACAGGACAACATCACTCAGAGGAGCACACACACACACAGGACAACATCACTCAGAGGAGCACACACACACAGGACAACATCACTCAGAGGAGCACACACACACACAGGACAACATCACTCAGAGGAGCACACACACACACAGGACAACATCACTCAGAGGAGCACACACACACAGGACAACATCACTCAGAGGAGCACACACACACAGGACAACATCACTCAGAGGAGCACACACACACAGGACAACATCACTCAGAGGAGCACACACACACAGGACAACATCACTCAGAGGAGCACACACACACAGGACAACATCACTCAGAGGAGCACACACACACAGGACAACATCACTCAGAGGAGCACACACACACAGGACAACATCACTCAGAGGAGCACACACACACAGGACAACATCACTCAGAGGAGCACACACACACAGGACAACATCACTCAGAGGAGCACACACACACACAGGACAACATCACTCAGAGGAGCACACACACACACAGGACAACATCACTCAGAGGAGCACACACACACAGGACAACATCACTCAGAGGAGCACACACACACACAGGACAACATCACTCAGAGGAGCACACACACACACAGGACAACATCACTCAGAGGAGCACACACACACACAGGACAACATCACTCAGAGGAGCACACACACACACAGGACAACATCACTCAGAGGAGCACACACACACACAGGACAACATCACTCAGAGGAGCACACACACACAGGACAACATCACTCAGAGGAGCACACACACACAGGACAACATCACTCAGAGGAGCACACACACACACAGGACAACATCACTCAGAGGAGCACACACACACAGGACAACATCACTCAGAGGAGCACACACACACAGGACAACATCACTCAGAGGAGCACACACACACAGGACAACATCACTCAGAGGAGCACACACACACACAGGACAACATCACTCAGAGGAGCACACACACACACAGGACAACATCACTCAGAGGAGCACACACACACAGGACAACATCACTCAGAGGAGCACACACACACAGGACAACATCACTCAAGAGGAGCACACACACACACAGGACAACATCACTCAGAGGAGCACACACACACACAGGACAACATCACTCAGAGGAGCACACACACACAGGACAACATCACTCAGAGGAGCACACACACACAGGACAACATCACTCAGAGGAGCACACACACACACAGGACAACATCACTCAGAGGAGCACACACACACACAGGACAACATCACTCAGAGGAGCACACACACACAGGACAACATCACTCAGAGGAGCACACACACACACAGGACAACATCACTCAGAGGAGCACACACACACACAGGACAACATCACTCAGAGGAGCACACACACACACACAGGACAACATCACTCAGAGGAGCACACACACACACACAGGACAACATCACTCAGAGGAGCACACACACACAGGACAACATCACTCAGAGGAGCACACACACACACAGGACAACATCACTCAGAGGAGCACACACACACACAGGACAACATCACTCAGAGGAGCACACACACACAGGACAACATCACTCAGAGGAGCACACACACACACAGGACAACATCACTCAGAGGAGCACACACACACAGGACAACATCACTCAGAGGAGCACACACACACACAGGACAACATCACTCAGAGGAGCACACACACACAGGACAACATCACTCAGAGGAGCACACACACACAGGACAACATCACTCAGAGGAGCACACACACACAGGACAACATCACTCAGAGGAGCACACACACACACAGGACAACATCACTCAGAGGAGCACACACACACAGGACAACATCACTCAGAGGAGCACACACACACAGGACAACATCACTCAGAGGAGCACACACACACACAGGACAACATCACTCAGAGGAGCACACACACAGGACAACATCACTCAGAGGAGCACACACACACACAGGACAACATCACTCAGAGGAGCACACACACACAGGACAACATCACTCAGAGGAGCACACACACACACAGGACAACATCACTCAGAGGAGCACACACACACACAGGACAACATCACTCAGAGGAGCACACACACACAGGACAACATCACTCAGAGGAGCACACACACACACAGGACAACATCACTCAGAGGAGCACACACACACAGGACAACATCACTCAGAGGAGCACACACACACAGGACAACATCACTCAGAGGAGCACACACACACAGGACAACATCACTCAGAGGAGCACACACACACACAGGACAACATCACTCAGAGGAGCACACACACACACAGGACAACATCACTCAGAGGAGCACACACACACACAGGACAACATCACTCAGAGGAGCACACACACACAGGACAACATCACTCAGAGGAGCACACACACACAGGACAACATCACTCAGAGGAGCACACACACACAGGACAACATCACTCAGAGGAGCACACACACACACAGGACAACATCACTCAGAGGAGCACACACACACACAGGACAACATCACTCAGAGGAGCACACACACACAGGACAACATCACTCAGAGGAGCACACACACACAGGACAACATCACTCAGAGGAGCACACACACACACAGGACAACATCACTCAGAGGAGCACACACACACACAGGACAACATCACTCAGAGGAGCACACACACACAGGACAACATCACTCAGAGGAGCACACACACACACAGGACAACATCACTCAGAGGAGCACACACACACAGGACAACATCACTCAGAGGAGCACACACACACAGGACAACATCACTCAGAGGAGCACACACACACAGGACAACATCACTCAGAGGAGCACACACACACACAGGACAACATCACTCAGAGGAGCACACACACACAGGACAACATCACTCAGAGGAGCACACACACACACAGGACAACATCACTCAGAGGAGCACACACACACAGGACAACATCACTCAGAGGAGCACACACACACACAGGACAACATCACTCAGAGGAGCACACACACACAGGACAACATCACTCAGAGGAGCACACACACACACAGGACAACATCACTCAGAGGAGCACACACACACACAGGACAACATCACTCAGAGGAGCACACACACACAGGACAACATCACTCAGAGGAGCACACACACACACAGGACAACATCACTCAGAGGAGCACACACACACACAGGACAACATCACTCAGAGGAGCACACACACACACAGGACAACATCACTCAGAGGAGCACACACACACAGGACAACATCACTCAGAGGAGCACACACACACAGGACAACATCACTCAGAGGAGCACACACACACAGGACAACATCACTCAGAGGAGCACACACACACAGGACAACATCACTCAGAGGAGCACACACACACAGGACAACATCACTCAGAGGAGCACACACACACAGGACAACATCACTCAGAGGAGCACACACACACACAGGACAACATCACTCAGAGGAGCACACACACACACAGGACAACATCACTCAGAGGAGCACACACACACACAGGACAACATCACTCAGAGGAGCACACACACACAGGACAACATCACTCAGAGGAGCACACACACACAGGACAACATCACTCAGAGGAGCACACACACACAGGACAACATCACTCAGAGGAGCACACACACACAGGACAACATCACTCAGAGGAGCACACACACACAGGACAACATCACTCAGAGGAGCACACACACACAGGACAACATCACTCAGAGGAGCACACACACACAGGACAACATCACTCAGAGGAGCACACACACACACAGGACAACATCACTCAGAGGAGCACACACACACACAGGACAACATCACTCAGAGGAGCACACACACACAGGACAACATCACTCAGAGGAGCACACACACACAGGACAACATCACTCAGAGGAGCACACACACACACAGGACAACATCACTCAGAGGAGCACACACACACAGGACAACATCACTCAGAGGAGCACACACACACAGGACAACATCACTCAGAGGAGCACACACACACAGGACAACATCACTCAGAGGAGCACACACACACAGGACAACATCACTCAGAGGAGCACACACACACACAGGACAACATCACTCAGAGGAGCACACACACACAGGACAACATCACTCAGAGGAGCACACACACACAGGACAACATCACTCAGAGGAGCACACACACACACAGGACAACATCACTCAGAGGAGCACACACACACACAGGACAACATCACTCAGAGGAGCACACACACACACAGGACAACATCACTCAGAGGAGCACACACACACAGGACAACATCACTCAGAGGAGCACACACACACACAGGACAACATCACTCAGAGGAGCACACACACACAGGACAACATCACTCAGAGGAGCACACACACACACAGGACAACATCACTCAGAGGAGCACACACACACAGGACAACATCACTCAGAGGAGCACACACACACACAGGACAACATCACTCAGAGGAGCACACACACACACAGGACAACATCACTCAGAGGAGCACACACACACACAGGACAACATCACTCAGAGGAGCACACACACACAGGACAACATCACTCAGAGGAGCACACACACACACAGGACAACATCACTCAGAGGAGCACACACACACAGGACAACATCACTCAGAGGAGCACACACACACACAGGACAACATCACTCAGAGGAGCACACACACACAGGACAACATCACTCAGAGGAGCACACACACACAGGACAACATCACTCAGAGGAGCACACACACACAGGACAACATCACTCAGAGGAGCACACACACACACAGGACAACATCACTCAGAGGAGCACACACACACACAGGACAACATCACTCAGAGGAGCACACACACACACAGGACAACATCACTCAGAGGAGCACACACACACACAGGACAACATCACTCAGAGGAGCACACACACACACAGGACAACATCACTCAGAGGAGCACACACACACAGGACAACATCACTCAGAGGAGCACACACACACACAGGACAACATCACTCAGAGGAGCACACACACACACAGGACAACATCACTCAGAGGAGCACACACACACACAGGACAACATCACTCAGAGGAGCACACACACACAGGACAACATCACTCAGAGGAGCACACACACACACAGGACAACATCACTCAGAGGAGCACACACACACAGGACAACATCACTCAGAGGAGCACACACACACACAGGACAACATCACTCAGAGGAGCACACACACACACAGGACAACATCACTCAGAGGAGCACACACACACACAGGACAACATCACTCAGAGGAGCACACACACACACAGGACAACATCACTCAGAGGAGCACACACACACACAGGACAACATCACTCAGAGGAGCACACACACACACAGGACAACATCACTCAGAGGAGCACACACACACACAGGACAACATCACTCAGAGGAGCACACACACACACAGGACAACATCACTCAGAGGAGCACACACACACACAGGACAACATCACTCAGAGGAGCACACACACACACAGGACAACATCACTCAGAGGAGCACACACACACACAGGACAACATCACTCAGAGGAGCACACACACACACAGGACAACATCACTCAGAGGAGCACACACACACAGGACAACATCACTCAGAGGAGCACACACACACACAGGACAACATCACTCAGAGGAGCACACACACACACAGGACAACATCACTCAGAGGAGCACACACACACAGGACAACATCACTCAGAGGAGCACACACACACACAGGACAACATCACTCAGAGGAGCACACACACACACAGGACAACATCACTCAGAGGAGCACACACACACACAGGACAACATCACTCAGAGGAGCACACACACACACAGGACAACATCACTCAGAGGAGCACACACACACACAGGACAACATCACTCAGAGGAGCACACACACACACAGGACAACATCACTCAGAGGAGCACACACACACACAGGACAACATCACTCAGAGGAGCACACACACACACAGGACAACATCACTCAGAGGAGCACACACACACAGGACAACATCACTCAGAGGAGCACACACACACACAGGACAACATCACTCAGAGGAGCACACACACACACAGGACAACATCACTCAGAGGAGCACACACACACACAGGACAACATCACTCAGAGGAGCACACACACACACAGGACAACATCACTCAGAGGAGCACACACACACACAGGACAACATCACTCAGAGGAGCACACACACACACAGGACAACATCACTCAGAGGAGCACACACACACACAGGACAACATCACTCAGAGGAGCACACACACACACAGGACAACATCACTCAGAGGAGCACACACACACAGGACAACATCACTCAGAGGAGCACACACACACACAGGACAACATCACTCAGAGGAGCACACACACACACAGGACAACATCACTCAGAGGAGCACACACACACACAGGACAACATCACTCAGAGGAGCACACACACACAGGACAACATCACTCAGAGGAGCACACACACACAGGACAACATCACTCAGAGGAGCACACACACACACAGGACAACATCACTCAGAGGAGCACACACACACACAGGACAACATCACTCAGAGGAGCACACACACACACAGGACAACATCACTCAGAGGAGCACACACACACAGGACAACATCACTCAGAGGAGCACACACACACACAGGACAACATCACTCAGAGGAGCACACACACACACAGGACAACATCACTCAGAGGAGCACACACACACAGGACAACATCACTCAGAGGAGCACACACACACACAGGACAACATCACTCAGAGGAGCACACACACACACAGGACAACATCACTCAGAGGAGCACACACACACACAGGACAACATCACTCAGAGGAGCACACACACACACAGGACAACATCACTCAGAGGAGCACACACACACAGGACAACATCACTCAGAGGAGCACACACACACAGGACAACATCACTCAGAGGAGCACACACACACACAGGACAACATCACTCAGAGGAGCACACACACACAGGACAACATCACTCAGAGGAGCACACACACACACAGGACAACATCACTCAGAGGAGCACACACACACAGGACAACATCACTCAGAGGAGCACACACACACACAGGACAACATCACTCAGAGGAGCACACACACACACAGACAACATCACTCAGAGGAGCACACACACACAGGACAACATCACTCAGAGGAGCACACACACACAGGACAACATCACTCAGAGGAGCACACACACACACAGGACAACATCACTCAGAGGAGCACACACACACACAGGACAACATCACTCAGAGGAGCACACACACACACAGGACAACATCACTCAGAGGAGCACACACACACACAGGACAACATCACTCAGAGGAGCACACACACACACAGGACAACATCACTCAGAGGAGCACACACACACACAGGACAACATCACTCAGAGGAGCACACACACACAGGACAACATCACTCAGAGGAGCACACACACACAGGACAACATCACTCAGAGGAGCACACACACACACAGGACAACATCACTCAGAGGAGCACACACACACAGGACAACATCACTCAGAGGAGCACACACACACACAGGACAACATCACTCAGAGGAGCACACACACACACAGGACAACATCACTCAGAGGAGCACACACACACACAGGACAACATCACTCAGAGGAGCACACACACACACAGGACACACAGGAGCACACACACACAGGACAACATCACTCAGAGGAGCACACACACACACAGGACAACATCACTCAGAGGAGCACACACACACAGGACAACATCACTCAGAGGAGCACACACACACACAAGGACAACATCACTCAGGAGGAGCACACACACACAGGACAACATCACTCAGAGGAGCACACACACACAGGACAACATCACTCAGAGGAGCACACACACACACAGGACAACATCACTCAGAGGAGCACACACACACACAGGACAACATCACTCAGAGGAGCACACACACACACACACAGGACAACATCACTCAGAGGAGCACACACACACAGGACAACATCACTCAGAGGAGCACACACACACACAGGACAACATCACTCGGAGGAGCACACACACACAGGACAACATCACTCAGAGGAGCACACACACACAGGACAACATCACTCAGAGGAGCACACACACACACAGGACAACATCACTCAGAGGAGCACACACACACACAGGACAACATCACTCAGAGGAGCACACACACACAGGACAACATCACTCAGAGGAGCACACACACACAGGACAACATCACTCAGAGGAGCACACACACACAGGACAACATCACTCAGAGGAGCACACACACACACAGGACAACATCACTCAGAGGAGCACACACACACACAGGACAACATCACTCAGAGGAGCACACACACACACAGGACAACATCACTCAGAGGAGCACACACACACACAGGACAACATCACTCAGAGGAGCACACACACACACAGGACAACATCACTCAGAGGAGCACACACACACACAGGACAACATCACTCGGAGGAGCACACACACACAGGACAACATCACTCAGAGGAGCACACACACACAGGACAACATCACTCAGAGGAGCACACACACACACAGGACAACATCACTCAGAGGAGCACACACACTAGGAGCACACAGGACAAATCCCCGGTACGGGTTGTGTCGAGCCATTCGTTAGTCTGGTTGTTTGATGAGAAAAAGATGAAATGTAGTTGCAATAAACGCGTTATCCGCACATCATCATCAGCAGCGGAGGACTCTTATTCTGCTTTGCGAACCGAGGGAACTGATGACGACACAGGTTGATCTTCGGCTCACAAATCAGAGGAAAAGGGCGTTTCATTCCCGCCCTCGTGTAGAAATCAAACATTCAAGCTGTTTATTCATTTTTCTACCTCAGAACGATAACGAAACATCAAGCTGAATTCTTGTTTTTCGTTTCTTTGGAAAAAACAAAAAAGGAACTGTTTTCTTATTTTTCTACTTTCAATATTAAATCAAACACGACGAACGAATGATACACGGATTGTGGAGCTGTACATGTTCCCTTATTTTCTCATTTACTTTTATATAAATTTACTGTTATAGAAATCATCATAATCATGCTTATTTTGGCACAGTTTATCAGCCTACTATTCTATAATGCTGCATTTCTGTCAATACCATACATTTGGTATCCTAATGATAGATATACCTTTGTGATTAAAGTGTATTGTCATTTATTGTGATTATACAATCGGCTAAAAGACATAAAATAGGCTGATAAAATTCAGAAAGAGTGTTTTATCATGTATTTGTTAGTTTACGCTGTGTTAATGCTCTCAGCGGCTGGGAAGCGCAGGCGTCTGCATGCCTTCAGCTCATACATGCTTTCAGCCTTAAAGAACCACTCAGAAACCATTTGATCTTACTCCGAACCGTCCCTTTAAGTATGACGGGCAGACATTAAGACGTGCAGACGTTCACCACACGCACGTTAACGCGTCTTTAAGCTTGGTTAGGAATGAAATGACAAAACGAGCGCCACATGTTATAATAGCATGTGACACCTGAACATGATGCCCTCAGAGAAGGGGTCCAGGCTGTCCACCAGCTCCAGCTCGGCGTCGCCCCCCAGCGTGAGCATCTGGTAGTTCTCCTTCAGCTTGTTGGTGATGATGTTGAAGCCGGCCATGAACTCGTGCAGCCGCTGCTTGCGCAGGTCCTCACAGCCTCTCTTGAAGCCGTCTCTCTGTGTGGTGATGTCATCGAGCTCCGCCACCCTCTGCAGGTACAGCTCCTCCTACACACACACACACCAGGTTGAAGTTTTTATTCGTTCACCCTAGCAGGTGTTTAAACTGCCCAATTAGGGATGCACTGATATGTAAATCTGGGCGATACAGGGTGGGTGGGGTCCTATCAGGGACAGTGCATAGCAAATTGTATGAACTGTACCATGTACGGGAGGGGGGAGGTTTGGTGGAGTAAATATATCTATTCTGAAGCAATATTTTCAGATTTTACATACTTAAATCTTCATATTTGTGATATTTACCCCAGAGTGTCATTTATTTTTATAAAGAGAACTTTTATTACCTTATGTATGCATCATCTTTCATGTCAAATTCTTACATTTGATCAATAAATTCACTTATAATAATAAGACACTATAGGGCTGTTACTCATCAAATTGAATAATTCGCACTGCAAAATTACAACTAGAAATAAATAAATGTTATGAGATTGATGCCTAATGCCGAGCCCTGAGTTCATTCATGTTTTTTTGTCGAGCTGTAAAGCGGAACAGGTGATCGGTTCACATCTGAGTGACTGTCACGCATCATTAGAGCGCCAAAGAAGCCAACAGCTCGAGAGACGAGTGCTGAGGCGGTGGAGCAGGAGCACGCACCTTCTTCTTGAACTCGGCGATGGCCCCCAGGTTGGGCTTCATGTTGGCGCAGCGGTCCTCCAGCAGAGCGATCTCGTTCTTGATGACGTCGGGGCTGCCGATGTCCGCCAGCTGCTCCGGGCTCAGTGCTGGCAGCTCTTCTGGGGGAGAGCCGTCCACGGGGTGCAGCGACAGCCGCCCGGCCTGAGAGACAAACAACAACACATTACACCCTATAATGGGTAAAAGAGAGGAGCAATCCACAGGGCCGACAGCAAACTGGACCAGGACACGGAGAGATGACATGAGGAGGGGCAAATACTCTGACAGCAAGGGGACTGGGCTGAACGTGCCAGACTAACCACAGAGGCCGAGTGTTCACACTAGCACACGAGACACTCCATAGAAGACACTCAATCATCTGCGTTCAAGCTCTTATGAAATTAGTCTGTGTTTAGGGAACTTAATTATGACTAAACAATGAAGCGCACAATATATTGGCAACTAAAATGATAGATATCGGTATAGGCCATGAGCGGGGAACTGTTGGTATCGACCCTGAAAATCCATATTGGTGCAGCTACAAAATAATAAAACGATTAATTGCATACAAAATAAAAGTTTGTTTACATAATATAAATTATATATATTATGGAAGTCTATATATATATATATATATATATAGGTCGACTGAAGTCCTGAATTTGACTAAAAATCAACTAAAAATGACGTTAGAAAAAACGTTAAATTAATTAGCTGCGCACAGTGCGCAGTACTTGGTAGCCTTGTTGTTCTCCTAAATGAATTATAAATAAACATAAAAAACTAGCAGGCTATTTGCAGTATTATAAAACGGTTAGTTCCAATCCTTGATTCCGATTGGTCAATAGCTTTATTCATGATAAAACACGGCTATGACCGCTTCACCCAACGGTTCTGTGTATCTCTGCGCAACACCCTTAGCAACCACCCGTATCAACATAAACATTAAGAAAAAACTAAGAAAAGGCTCAAATGTTTAAAGTAAATTTTGATTTACTAGGTGGCATGACAGCAGATGAGTGTTTTGAGGAACAATTTGGAGAGACTAATACAAATATGAACCGTCATGCTCAAGTGCTGAAATATAACATTTTTTCATTACGAGTCTGCTCGAATGTATCAAATACCGTGCAGCAAACCCAATGGCAGTGAAATGGTTCGGTGACTTGTTTAAAATAAATGCTGCAACCCTTTTCATTACACCAGTCACCAAGACGCAACTCAACGCACTTCTCCGTGACTTCTGTGGGACTGTCAGAAGCGCCAAAGGTGAAAAACATGGCATCAGTAGTTATGTAGCGCTACGTGCGGGTCTGACCAGATTTCTGGACGATCCACCTTTGAGTTTGTCCTGGTGTCCAATGAGAGACAGTGAATTCACCTCATCAAATATTGTTTTCACTGGAGTCGTAAAGACAATGAGAAGAGAGGGTCGTGATAAAACGGAGCATCACACACCGATTTCTGCGAAAGATTTCAGCACCATTAAACAGTCTGATGCGCTTAATCCCAACACAGCTGAAGGAGGACTCGTAAACAAAGTCTGGTTTGACGTGCAGTTACACTTCGGGCGTAGAGGAAAAGAGAGGAACTGAGAACTCATTCCAGACTCATTCCGCATTTAAACAAACGAAAATGGTCTAAGTATGCCTCAATGAGCTTTAATAAAGACACAAAAAATTATAAGGACCCAGTTGAGAGGAATAAGGAGAGCAGACGTGGCTTTATGTTCCAACAAACCCGCTTTGTCCCGTTGCCTCTCTAGAGAAGTGCTCGTCTCTTCTGCCATCAAACCCCCTGCTTTTTACCTGCACCCCAAAAGGCAAAACCTCTCTAAATGTGTTTGGTACGTAGATCACGCAGCGACACATAAATCATATTAGCTAATTATAAGTTTATTATAAGTGTAATCTTAGTTGTAATGTTGTTTTCTCGTGTCTGACTGCTACAGGTACACACGAGAGTAGAGGGCTGCATTGGGATTGAGGGACCCAACGCAAATCTCGCAGGAGGTTTGAACTTTGCTGCGGGCGGGAATGGTCGGCTAAAAAAAAAAGCGGGGTAGCCTAAGCGTTTTAGATGTCCCCGATAGCCAGGCTACTATTCATCTTCCTGATCAGTGCGTCAGAATACATGCAGGCCAGGGAAACGAAACAAACAACCCCATGAATCTCTTTAATAACAGCAATACAAATACGTTAGGAATGCACCGAATATTCGGCCACAGAAAATTTTCGGCCGAAAAAGGCCCAAAAGTGCATTTTCGGTTTTCGTCCGAAAGACTTTTATCACCGAAACAATATGGCCGAAATGTTGTGATGACGCAAACAGAAACCGCGACCTGCACGTGCTTGTCTGAAGCAACGTGTGTGCGGTGTGGACGTATTTCAGTATTAGGGGTGGAACGGTACACAGAAGTTACGGTTCGGTTCATACCTCGGTTCAGACGTCACGGTTCGGTATGATTTCGGTACAATGGAGTGAAAAGCAAAACAAAAATGCAGAAGGCATTTTTATAAATGTCTTAAGCCTTGTATTTTTTAAATAAGTTTTATTAATAAAGGCATAGAACCAGTTTATTTGTAGTGCACTGACAATAATAAAAAGATGAAAAGACCTTGAGATATGTTTGGTAATTGTACCTGAATGAATTTAAAATTAATTTACTATTTCAGATCAATATATTTGTTTTCCTTCATTTTAGTTAACCCTAACTTTATTCTCATCTGAATTATAAATAGTTGATTTCCGTATAAAATAATACTACCATTCAAAACTTTTGTTAACAGTTGTAGGTTACAGTTCGACAAGAGTTTAGAGTGTGACAAAAGCACAATGTAGTGTTTTATTGCGAGTGTACACAAATATAAGTAACAATTTGCAGTTTTAATGATGTCCTGTATAAAAAAAATGACGGAGTATGTTTTTATGTTTCCACTGTTCGATCGCGCATGAGAGATTATTATCTCTCTCGCACGCACGCGCGCACACACACACACACACACACACACTGTTCGATCGCGCGATTCGCGCCCGCGCCTCTCTCTCTCGCACACGCGCGCGCGCGCACACACACACACACTCCAGCACTGCAATCTTGATCACAGTCTTGATCGCAGCCTGCGTTCACAGTCACACCAAAAGCGAATAAAGCGAAATTTATCGCTATTTAAGAGTTTTTTTTTTGTACCGTGTATTCTCCGTGCAAATTCGTGCACCGAACCGTGACGCCCGTACCGTTTCGGTTCGATACAAATACATGTACCGTTCCACCCCTATTCAGTATTATATATATATATCTGAACCCGCGAGGAAGCCTTGTTTATACTTTCACCTGCCTCCGCAGCGCGAGTCTCCACAGACAGCGCGCGCACCGCTCCAAACGGTCGAGCGTTTATACTTGACGCGCCCGCCGTTGTACTATTCTTTGAAACGACAGGGAGCGACTCAAGTAACTGTCCTCTAACCATCAGGAATAGGTGAGAAGAAGAAAGATATCATAAACACGTGACAAATGTTTATTTTTTAGTATACCACCACCAATACAAAAGTAATCTTGTAAACCCTGGGATTATTACTTGTGACATTACAAAAAAATATGTACATGGGAACATGTATGTATACAACTAAATTAACGCTCTCTTAATTATTTTCTAACTTCACTAAACATATTTCATTAAGTTTCGTGTACATTTGTATTAAACATGGACCTTTGTTCATTAAAAATGCTTTTTATGCTATTGTATGCTCATTTTTTTAAATGTAGGAACTAATTTAGACGTGCATACTGGGTGCTGGTGTGATGAGAAGTTCGTGCTCGGCTTTTTTTAGAGAACATTTAATTTGAAAACCTGCATTGTGCTAAATAAATAAATATTTGCATAATTTGTAATTGATTTATTCTTTGAAAATTTTATATTAATTTATGCAATTGCATTGCCTTGATTTTAGTAAAGTTTGTACACAGTCATAGCCATAAATGCAATGGTACTAATAATTGGCATAATTTCTTTCGGTGTTTCGGTTTTCGGCCTTGGTTTCCTCTTTTTCGGTGTTCGGTTTCGGCCAAGATTTTTCATTTCGGTGCATCCCTAAAATACGTGTTTTTTCCTGCAGGACGGGAGAAGACACACAATCAATGCATCTATTATTGTGCGGGAATAAATTCTCAGAGTTTTGCGGGCGGGGACGGGAGTGGACATACATATTGCAGGAGTGTAACACATACGTTGTGGGAGCGGGCGGTAATGGTCAGAAATTCGGCGGGCGCGGGATGAAGAAAACAGTCCTACTACCGCGCAACAATAAATGGTCAAATGTACGAAACAAATGTTCAGCTGGACTAATAAAAAGAGAGCTGATCATCACTCTGAATTATGAGAGGTCTTGTACAGAGTTCTACAGTGCAGCTCTACAGGACAAACATCTACAGACCTGCCAACCTAGAAGAAATTTTATGAGTACAACCCAGATTTCTCCAGATTCGCGCTTAACGTTATCAGTCATCCACAAATCACTGCACTTTCATAATCACTAAGACATAGCGATTTCAGTTTTATTTAGATTTATTGTTCAACATTACTTGAGCATTTTGTAATTTGCATGGCTGAATGTCTTCCTCTTATCGGAGTGACCATGAATGAATTACGGAGTATTTTTTAAATAATCCATGCGATCACTCCCGTCCCGTGTGATAACCAATCTATTTTAAATTAACTCAAATACAATATTTCACCTTTCCACATGATCCACCCCAGCCCGTTTACCTTCAGGAGTCAGAAGTACTGTGACTAATACTGTACGGTCCTCGCTTAAATCAGTCAGACGGCGGGCGCGGGAGTGGAGGGTGGATCGAGCGGGATTCTTCATTGGTGTCGATTTTCAGTCTCTTTTTAATTATAGGACTTACGTACGCATCTGTCAATCATCTCTGCTTGCAATTTGGGGAATGAACCCAGCGCTATGATTGGTCGAACTCTTCTTCTTTCGCTGTTGCTAGGACTGCGTGTGCACAGAGGCGTCACCAGGGTTTTGCGTAGTTTAGAGTGATAAATCGTACCAGCGTACTTTGAGGTCAGAATGCGTGCCCGCAACTACTCGCTGCTGCAAGAAATCCAAAAAAGTACACATGGACAAAACAGCTGCACAATGTGCTTAGTCTGGAGGTTTATGTGTTTCTGTGAGATTTTCCATGTGCATACATACAGGTGTTGTATTGCTTGAACGCAGTATTTGAGTGCAATATTTTATATTTTCTTTATAATCTGTTTTTTGAATGTATTATTGTTTTGCACAGGATGTTATGTTGTAATAATAATAATAATAATAATAATAATTCATTACATTTATATAGCGCTTTTCTAGGCACTCAAAGCGCTTCACATGGAAGGGGGGAATCTCCTCAACCACCACCAATGTGCAGCATCCACTTGGATGATGCGACGGCAGCCATAGTGCGCCAGAACGCTCACCACACACCAGCTTACTGGTGGAGAGGAGACAGTGATGAAGCCAATCAGTGTATATATATATATATATATGGGGATTATTAGGAGGCCATGATGGACAGAGGCCACTGGGCAAATTTGGCCAGGATGCCGGGGTTACACCCCTACTCTTTCGAAAGACATCCTGGGATTTTTAATGACCACAGAGAGTCAGGACCTCGGTTTAACGTCTCATCCGAAGGACGGTGCTCTTTGACAGTATAGTGTCCCCGTCACTATACAGGGGCGTTAGGACCCACACAGACCACAGGGTGAGCGCCCCCTGCTGGCCTCACTAACACCTCTTCCAGCAGCAACCTGGTGTTCTCAGGAGGTCTCCCATCCAGGTACTAACCAGGCTCAGCCCTGCTTAGCTTCAGTGGGCAACCAGTCTTGGGCTACAGGGTGATATGGCTGCTGGCAAATGTTGTATTTGTTTAAGTTAAAAATAAAACATATTGTAAACTAAACAAATCCATGGTTCATTGTTGGCAAAATGATCATGATAGCCTTTATATATCTGTGTGGTTAAGTCTTGTATATTGATTAGGCCTGCTTTGCTATTCTATAAATATATAGGCCTATTAAGTTGTATTATAATATGCTATAATGTATAGCATATTATAATAGAAGTCATCATTTCAGGGGTTATTTTTCAAAATTTTCTTCCGTGGGGGATGTCACGCCCCCAATCCAGGTGTGTGTGTGTGTGTGTGTGTGTGTGTGTGTAACACTAATGCAACGGCTTTGAACGCGGCTCATCCAATCAGAATCAAGGACTGGAACTGCCCGTTTTATAATAGTTGTTTTGTGAGGACGCTTTTACTTTCTCCAAAACACCGTTATAATCCATGATGCCGCCTACATTGGACACCGAAACTCCGGTTTAATGATTAGCAGCTGAGATTGATTAAGTGAGACTCAGATTGATCCCGCAGCGCTACACATGAACACACCCAGTGCTGTTGTGGATCCCCTATGGTGTCGCCACAGGTGTGTGTGTGTGTGTGTGGTCAGTACCTCCTTCTCCCAGTGCCGGATCTTGCTGTGGCACTCGGCGATGGCCGTGTCGATGTGCTCCACCTTCAGCCGCACGCTCAGGGACTCCTTCTGCAGCGCGTGCTCCTGCTCCTGCAGGGCCTTGATCTCCTGAAGGACGCCGCGGTGCTGCTCCTGGAGCTCCGGCAGAGCCTCCTACACACACACACACACACACACACACACAATCAGCCCTCGCTGTGCGCACAGTCTGAGCCAGAGGACGGAGCGGGCAGTACCTCGGCCTGCTGGTAGGTCTGCATGATCTCTCCGGCCTGCTCCTCCAGCTTCTTCAGCTGCTCCGTCAGCTGCTCCATCAGCACCTCGTTCTCAGCCATCTCCTTCTCCAGCTGAGACACGCTCTCCTCAGACTTCTTCAGGTTACTGCGGACCAAACACGCCTCAAATGATCAACTGGCTTCATGTGAATCGGGGACTAATGTAGTGCTCATGAAGTGGTTATAGCACACTCTTCTTGCATGGACTGGAATGAATCGAGATGTCTTATCTGCTGTTTTACTTTAAAGGGATACTCCACCCAAAAATGAAAACTGTCATCATTTACTCACCCTCAAGTTGCTGCAACCCTGTGGAGTTCCTGTCTTCTGCTGAACACAAAGGAAGATATTTTGAAGAACGAGTGGAACTTTGGCACCATTGACTTCCATAGTATTTTTTTCAACTGTTTGGTTCCACTCATTCTTCAAAATATCTTCCTTTGTGTTCTGCAGAAGAAAGAAACTCATACAGGTTTGAAACAACTTGAGGGTGAGTAAATGATGACAGAATTTCCATTTTTGGGTGGAGTATCCCTTTAAAGAGACTGAAGCATGTCATTAGTGCTTTACAATGATGGGTAAGCGGATTGTTTGTTTAGGAATATAATGTTTGTATCGTAACCCTTTCTTGCAGGTGGTAATCTACCAAAATGCCTATTTTATATACATTACACATTACTTGATCCGCAAGGCCGTGGCAGTAAATGAAACCCAGTCACATGTGAAACTCCATCACGAATCCAGTAAGTGCATCGCATTATGTTTTAATCAGCTTATGTGAAAGGTTCGTTGAATCATTGACTCACTAGATTCGTTTGAAAACGCAGATTCACTCATAAAGGTTTCCTCAGAGATGCCTGTGATTTTGTTTTGAACTATTTTCGTTGCCAAAACTGCAAGTCACATAATATTACCTTCATGTTTATTGAATTGTTGTATCAAATCAATATTACACTTGCAAACTCCCTTTATAAGAATTAGAAAGCTGTCGCTCGTCTCCGTTCATCTCGATCTCACACACTTCCCACAGTGGGTCTGCAACCGCGAGTAGCGCCCGCGGTGGTCCGCCAGAACCTGTGTGTGTTGTATGTGAATGCTGTTATGACACGAGTGACGCACAAAGCTTTGTTGATGTCACGTCACATTTAAGAGCGTCAATACTGCATTTATTGTTTGAATTTTGTGATAAAATGGCCAGAATTCGAAAGCGGATACGTTGTTTATCACCACAGGTAAAACAGCACAAATGATTGAATGCGAGGCGCTACAGATAACGCCTGGTGTGGGAAAGACCTGGCAACCCTGGCTTCAACTACGGGGATTCAAAGGGTTAATACAAAGCCTGCTCTAACATCGCTGTTTTATCTGTTAATGCGCTATTGTCACGTTAACTCGCCCTTCATTCAACAAGAGATTTTCTTCACACACACACACACACAGTACGAGACTGCAGTCCGACACGTTCTGAGTGACAGGATATAATTGTTGGCCAACACTGACAATAATTGCTTTTATCGGCCAATACCGATTATCGGTTGATAAAGAAAATGCTGTTCTTATTAGTCAAGTCAAGTCAAGTCATCTTCATTTATATAGCGCTTTTAACAATGGATTGTTTCAAAGCAGCTTTACAGAGATAAACATAATTTAAGGTAACAGATTGTTTTGGCATTATAGCGGTTCTTGAATAATGTTATTTCCAGCTAAAGTTAATGATTCTCTTAATATCAACATATTAAGAGAAGAGCAACGTTTTCAATTTGATTTGTTTTTTCTTTGAGAAAATGTTATATTTACAGTACCAGATATACATCCAATCGAAATGAAATTGAATCAGGAAATTAGTTTCCCTACCAGGCCAAATGTTTATAGTTAGCCATGGACTAATAAGGCCATGCTCAGTGGCGGCGGCTGGGCACTGACCGTCCGGCTGTCTTGATGGCCACCTGGGCTTTGGTGACGGCGGACGAGCACTGGTCCAGCTGGGTGCTGATCTGGTCCAGCTTGTCCTGCTGGGCCTTCAGCTTGTGGCTGTTGATGTCCACGATGAGTGTGTGCAGCCGCTTCACCTCGGCCTCCACCTTCCCTGCTTTAGTGGACGCTGCCTCGAAGTCTAGAACACACATCATTACATCCACTGGTGATGGCCAGCAGAACCACATGCTCCTCAACACTCAGACGTCATTACTAACACAGCTACTCGTGGCATTCACAGACACAGCTGCACTTTGCTTTCCACTCAATTAAGTCACACAGGAATGATGATGATTTTCATTTTTGGCTGAACTACAAAACAAATAAAAAATGGATTGTTTTATTTAGCAACCACTTACATTATAGATGGAGAAAACTATTTCCAGCCAATATATGTAATTTATTAAGGAAATATGTTATAGTGCCACCTATGGGCTGATCTCCATAAAAGTGTGCATGCTTGTTTAGAATCATGTCACATGTTCTCACTTATTTTCGTGAATTTTCGAGTTTTCGTTTAGGAATGAGAGGCTTCTGGGTGGACTTGGCCACGCCTGTTTTCTAAATGACGCTCCTATAGCCATCCAAAGGCCAAAGTTCAACACTTTTAGATAATTAAATCACGGCTTCAAGGGGCTTATTGCTTAATTTGATAACTACTGACCTATAGAGTCCGGAGAATTGTGCCGCAGGGGTTTTATCGAGGTTGAGCTAAAAATCTAGGACTAGTTCGCCAAAGTTGGTTTTTGAAGTAATCTCCAATATTTAATGCACGATTTGATTGACGGCGACGGCCCCCGTTTCTTTTGAATTTACCACAGGCCTCTAAGGCCGTGAGTCGAAGAGTTCAATCGTTTCGTTTCAATCGGCCTCCGTTGACCTTGTCTAACAGCTGGTCAAACCTCATTGGTCGATGGCGGACATGTTTTCCAAGATTCGCGAATGTCCTCAAAGGCCGTCTGGGCACCTTGCAGGGTATATACAGCAATCCTTAAGTTAAATTTACTACTTTTTAATACCTTTTTTACTACCTTCAGAATTTTTTTTAAAACCATCACGACACTGAGTTGCAAGTGTTAATCAGCGACCTTTCTATTATTTACACAGATTTTGACATATATTCTAAATGTTACTCAGAAAACAGGTCAAAGGTTTAATTCATTTGAAGTACTTGTGCTAAATGTTACGCTCTTAGATGTAATAAAGAAATCCCTATTATCTCTAGCATTGGCTACCGCATATAGACCTCCAGGACCCTATGCTGATTTCCTAAAAGAGTTTGCAGACTTTCTCTCAGATCTATTGGTCAATGTCGATAAAGCAATAATGTACGTACTGCTGAAATTTGTCATGTTGCGCCACGCAACCGATTTGAATCCCATGTCCTGCATTTACATACATTTAGGGACTATGGTGATACAAAATCCAGGAAATAATTAAGTTGATTATAATGATAAATTCTGGCAAAAATAAAAGTAGGCTACTAAACTTATGTATAACAAAAATATTTCGTACTTTTTTATTGTTTAATAGGGGCCGATTGCCAAGACTTAAAGGAATCATTTTATAAAGTCAAAATTGTTCACCATTAATGTTTTGTGTGTAAATAAAATTGAAATTATGTGAGACCCAATTGCCACTGTAATGTAAAAACAACATAAAGACAGTATATTTTAAATAATTGTTTAATAGCATCTTTTTATGAATGAAGGCCAGTATCACTGATATTAATATAGCTACTGATGTCTTGATGAAAAGGACCCCCCCCCCTCCCCCAAATTTGAAACATTTATTAGGCTTCGAAAATATAATAAAATATAATAAATATAATAAGGTTATCAAATAGTCTGCACTACATACATTATAAATTAAATATAGATGAATCCTTATTAAAGCTACAAACGTTCTTTAGACAAGAGAAGTGAGTAATTGTTCCCCTTTGTTCTTTGGTTAACTTTACTGATAGACAGAATTGGCTGCTGTCCCTTTAAAAACTGTCGCTGATGACAGAATCTTACGCATTTAATTTTCTCATTTACTCATGACTTTTATTTAATATTTTATTTAACTCATTTAAGACTGTTCTTGTGAGGATACAATCGACAAAACGGAAATTCTGGCATAAATGTGTGTGTTATTATTCAAGCGCGAAAGAGAACTGGATTCTGCCACGCTGTCTTTGAATGTCCAAACGCACACAACGCACAGACAGCGCGCCAGAATCCAGTTCCCTTTCGCGCTTAAATAAGCACGATACCTGCTCATTAGAACTTTCAGTGAGCTATTTTTAGAGTGTGGACTATGGTGTGGACGCGACGTACCTGAACGCGGACGTGCGCATCGGCACAGCTAGGCTATCTCCTGCTCCTCCGTGGCGATGACGGCGTGCGGTTAAAAAAATCATAACAAACGAACTTGAAAGTGGGGGGACACAAACGGGATTTTGAAAAGTGGGGGGGACATGTGCCCTGTTCCCATAGGAAATTACGCCCGTGCCTGATAGTCTGAAAAAATAATACCTAATTTGGAAAAAATAATACCTCTGAGACCACATTTAACACTTTTAATGGCCTTAAATTTGAAGATTTTGATTTATCACTTTTTAAAACCCCGCGGACACCCTACCTTGGAAGAAGACACCGCATGCCAACTTTCAAGCCAATCAGACTTAGGGATGCGTAGTTATAGACAATTTTTAAGTTTTTCCAATGTTATTAGAAAAACTTAAATCGTGAATTGAATTGAAATATAGTATATTTATATATATATATATTTTTTTTTTTTTATTTAATTTTTTATAATTATTGACAATCAGCCTCCAGAGAATCTTGTTGGACTGGTTAGATTCCGATCGGGACAAAAATCTAGGACTTGTTTGGGTTTTTCAAAAAATAGCTGAAAATTTCGCCAGGGTGCCGATCGAATCCGAGGCATGAATTGTGTCCGCATTGAGCCAGAGATTCCAACAATATAAGACACTTGATACTACGCCTGACGGTTTGGGAGTTATGAGCCACTTTTCACGGTCTGCCCGATCACTGTTAGGGGAGAATGCCCATCCTTGGAAATTTGATTGGTAACACTTTACTTGAAGGGGTGTGCATAAGACCGACATGACACCTTCATAACCATGACATGACACACGTCAAGAATATGAAAAGTTTTATGTATGTTTATGACAACTGTCATTAAGTGTCATTCGCTCAATTATGACATTTTTAATGCAAATATGACATTGTTTGAGATGTCTTTGCTATGACATCTTGACATAAACCAATACATCATAACCTATCAGTGTCTTTGTCATGACAACTTGACATTACTAAGACAACACAACCTGTCATAAACATGACATAGTAGATTAATTATCAAACTTAAGAAAGCACTTAGCTTTATGGGTTAACATTACATTAAACTGTCATGTGGTTGGTGTTGACATTGGCTGTCATGAGGCCATTATAACTGTGTCATGAATATTTCTTGACCTCAACTACAGTGGTACAAATTTTCATTAAAAATGTTATAATGGCCTCATGACAGCCAATGTCAACACCGACCACCTGACAGGAACGCACCTTTCTTGTAGCCGCCCAGGCTCTTCTCCAGCTGCTTCTGCTTGGCTTTATCAGGAGCGGCAGAGATGACGTTGGCCTCCAGATGTTTGATCTGAGTCTTGATGTGGAGCTCCTGCTCGGTCAGGCTCTGTAAGGCACAGGACTGGTTAACAGCAGGCTCAGGCTCGCTCATGTCTCATCCCCCGAGGGCCTGACCTGACCTGGATGGTGGCGGAGTACTTCTCCAGCGTGTTCTTCATGTCCCTCAGCTGAGAGCGGGCGGTGTGCACCTTCTCCTCCAGCTGCTGCCGCCTCTGCTGCCAGTCCTGCAGCTGCGTCACCTCCGCACTCAGGGCGCTCTCCATCTTATCCAGCTGCACACAAACACACACACCTCCAGCTCTTGAGTCTGGACTCAGTTCAGTCGTGAGCATCTGCTGTCAATAACCATGTGCCAGTTTCCACAAGCGGAGCGTGTATTATGAAGTTACGAGCGAGAATGTGTCAAATCAGCAACCGTATATGATTTACATATGGGTCCTGAGGGGCTTCATGTTCAAAAATTCGCTCAAGGTAAGTAAAAACCACGGAAAAATGATGCTTTTTGTATTCTACTCGAGGGATTCGACGAGGTGCAGGCACAACTGCCCCCTGCTCGTGTAGCATGGATTCTCTGGGCCGTGAGTGGGGTAAAGCTAGGCCAGTCGCTCACTGTGAAACCGCTCCAGAGGCTGCTGGGTCTAATGGGATAACTCTTGGCCCTTTAAAGGAATTAGTTATTTTACTGAAACCAAAAGTTTTCTTAAGTGTCAAACTGAAACCAAAAATCAATTCTTGGGATTCAAGATGAGGACTGTGGGATATTTGCTGTCACAGCGAAATGTAAAAGCGTCAATTTAAGCTAATTTGTCTTTGGACTGTTTTTTTTTTTGGGTGTGTTTTACATTAAGAATAATAGGCTAATGAACTCACTATTCAAGCAATCCACACCCGAATTGGCGCTAATTTGAATATGAAACTAAAATGCGCACGTCTAAACAGGCATTCATAACGGTGCGCGTCCACGGCAGAAAGTAGACAGCGGTTTTTAGTTCATTCCCATGGTAAGAATTAATTGAAAACGCTGGCTCTGCTCCGCACCGTTATGAATGCCCGTGCGGACGTGCACATTTTAGTTTCGCTTTCAAATTAGCGATTTAACCCCCCCGCCGGTGTTACCAGTGTTGTCACACGCCGATTGACCGGTGGGAAAGTGTCCTCCCCGTCACATGCCTAGTGTCCACACACTGACAGGCTGGGGAAGGGGAGCAAAAGACCATTGTTAAATGTTTAGGTGCGAGCGCTTCAGTCAGACCTGCTCCTGAGTGACATCAGCGCAGACGGAGGAGCCCATCCGGCCCTTCATCACACGCCCTCCTCCTCCGGTCATGGTGCCTGAGTGAAAACAAGTGAACAGTCAGCAATAAAATAAGAACAAATACACAAATTACAAGCAGAGATGAAACTAAATAAAGTCTAACAGTAGTATTCAGGTACAGAAATTAATAATAAAGCCTGAATGTAAAATAACACTATGTGTTCACTGTAGAAATTAAAGATAGTTTCATCTTTGTTAAAGCAGTATTTTGTTGTTTTATTAACATTAAATGACACAACATTATCGCCTCTTCTTCCGCGTTTAAAATTGTTTGAATGTGTAAATTGGCAAGACAAAACACGTCCAAATGATAAACTTTCACTCTATGGCGGTTAGATTTAGCAGAGTCACATGCGTGCCGAACCGTGGGGCGCTGATCCTTACGGGATCAACTGCGATATGTTGCACCCCTACATTACAGATCCACAGTTCCCCACACTCAGAGGTGTAGATATTCTACGATGATGAAGAAACGGGATCAGTATGGGGTCGCGTGGGCTGATGGTCAGGGTGTGTGTGTTTAGCCCTGAGTGGACTCACCGGCCTGCTCGATGACCTGGCCCTGCAGCGTGACCACCCGCCAGCGCTTGTCCCTCTGGAACGCCACTCGCGTGGCCTGCTCCAGGTCTCTGGCCACCAGCGTGTCCCTGAGCGCGAAGTAGAACGCCGGCCGCACGCTCTCGTCCTTCACGCGCACCATGTCAAACAGCCGAGGGATGTTGTCCGGGGTGGAGATGGAGCCCATGCTCTGCTGCCACACCTTCATCTGCACAACAACAGCACACATCACCACGACTGGACACGCAGGACAAGCCTTCACATGCACCGTGATTTTAGTCATGAGGCGTAGAAGGAACAGCACAGCCACACGTCAATTCTCCAACCTTGTCCAGACCGATGAAAGTGGCCACGCCGATGTTCTGGGCCTTCAGAAACGTGACGCACTTCTGCGCCGTGTCAATGGTGTCCACTAAAATATTATCCAGCGAGCCACAGCTGGAGGAGATGGCGACGTCATACTTCTCGTCGATGGCTCCCAGATCCCCCTGTGGAGACACCGGCAGGTTTAACAGCAGAAAACGATAAGTTGGCAGCAGGGTTTGAAATGAACACCCGCCAAAATGGTAGTGTACCACTGTTCCTTTAACTTTGAACTCGAAAGCTATGCTTCCAACGGTGTCTCTAGGAGCATTTAGTGCCTTCGCTGTCTTTTTGTACCCAGTTCCTTGTTTGTGAAGGGCGATGAAATCTTCTCTTAACTCTTTTGATCATTCTTTTGACTTAGTCATATTTTTAACTTGCAGTCAAACGTGCCACTTAAACCTAGCCAGTTCAGATACCAGTCAATTGTTCCAGCTCAAGCACACCTGGTGGAGCTAGTGAAGCCCTTGATTAGTGAAACAACACCTGTTCTGCAGATCTGTGCTGTTGTGAGGGATTATATTCAGGGGTTGAACAATTCTGAAGTCATTAAAAGTTGCATTTTCAGTTAAATTTGGGGAAACCACTTGAAACATTGTTATGTTGAGCCATTTCAATTACTTTTGTTTGATTTGTTCATTGCAAACAGCTGAAAATCTGTAAACTTTACCAACCTGATTTGCAATGGGGGTTGAATAATTTCGATTGCAACTATTTACTTATATGTGACAGTTAATCTGGTTAATTTCTTCTTCTTTTCTTCTTTGGCTAGTAGAAGTTCTGAATTGCCAGTAACTTAATCTAGTAGGCAAATTGGCCGGTGAGTGAAGAAGTTAATTTGAAACCCTGGCTGGCCGAGGTGAAGGCGAGTCCACGTACCAGCCGTCCCAGGATGCCCGTGATCTTGCCCGAGCGCTTCTGCTGCATGAGGGCGTCCAGCACTTTGCTGCGGCTGCGGTTGCTGGACAGGGAGCTCTTGGCTTCAGACACCTTCTGTCTCAGGTCCCCAACCTGCGCTCGCTTCTGCCGGTCCTGCTCAGAGATCTGCTCCAACTCCTGCTCGTCCTGAAACACACACACACACACACACACACACACACACACAGAGCTTACAATCAAAGCCACGTGGATCCATCTTCAAGTCACTAGTGTTGTCACGATACCAAAACTATGACTCCGATAGCAGACAAAAATACCTCGATACTGAATCGATGGCACGGGAAAAAAACTAAAACGGTTAAAGTAATTGAAAACAATTGTTTTATAAATTAATTTGAAAAATCTAAAAACTCCCTCGACCAGCATGTTCCCGCCCTGCTTTCTGACAATTCCCTCCCCTTTATTAAATAAAATAATAATAATTACATGCCAGTGTACGTCCTTACAGAGATGTTTGTACATTGACATTATCATCAATCATGTTAACATTCGTTAACCTTTCACAATTCTGGACAGGTTGGGATGTCCAAAATCTTATTTCAAGTCAGTTAATATTTTTTTTTATGTAATTTTATAATTACAATATAGATAAAAACAATTATTTTATCTTTGTTATTAAAAATAAGCAAAAAAAAAAACAAAAAAAAAAAACAATATGATAAATACTACGAGACAAATAAAATAAACAGTGCTTCATTTCTTTTTTGAATGCTACGGTTAAAAGACCTACTGTAGCTGAAAAAATAAAGTTCTCTAAGTGTTGCCCTTTAAGACCCAATACATTGGAACACATAAGATTACTTTTTACAAGCGTTTACGTTCACTAAAGACTTACCCGACTCGAAGACACGAAGACTCGCCAGGACGTTCATGTTTACGTAGAATTGTGTCTATTCAAACCTAATAATGCGCGAAAGAGGCGATCGCATGCTGTGTGAAAGGTGTGTGTGCTCGCGCTTCAGGTCTGAGCACGTCCCGAGCTTTATTTTCTCATGCATGCATCTTTGTCACACGATATTTCACTGCTCTGCTTCTGTTGTTTGGTGAATGTAACACTTAAGCAGAGCTCTGCACACACACACACTGACTCCGGCTGTCACAGATCGACACAGATAAAGAAATACTGCTCTTATTATTTAGAGTGCTGTCACTCTTAAAGTACCGGTACTAATTTTTACTAATCATGAAATAAAATTTCATGCCATTATTAACAGCGGGGTATCGTGATCGTGCAACACCACGAGTCACTTGAGCATTTCTACAAGAGCTCTTTCACACCGAGCGTCACCTTCTTGAGCTGCTCCTCACACTGGGGTATCTTGACGTGCAGGTCCTTGATGGCGGCTCGCCTCTCTCTCAGCGTGGTCACGGCCTCCTGCAGGGCGCTCTGGGCCTGGGCGAGCTGGCTGACCGCGGTGTTGTGCTGGCTCAGGTAGATGTCCAGCTCAGACTGGGCCACGTCCATCCGCGAGCGCGTCTCGTTCACCGCCTTGCTCAGCTCCAGCAGCTGCTGCTCCTGCTTCTGCAGGGACACCACACACACAGCAAACACTGACACCTCGCAGAACCGGGGTCGTTCCCGAAAGCATCGCTAGCCAACTACAGTGGCAAGTTCTGTCGTCATCAGCACAGTTCAACGAGTCGCTGTTTCCCGAAACCAGAAGAGTCACAAACAGCATCGCAGACAGAGTTGAGTGTGTGGAACGACAGCTCTCAACCTGTGGTTAGAAGCAGTTTCTTGTTTGTATGACATGTGGACTCAATAAATCATTATCTTGAGCAAAATAATGAGCCAGTTTAAAAAAAAATTTTTTTATCTAGTCTGTGTAGTCTCTAGGGGTGTAACGGTTCACAAAATTCACGGTTCGGTTCGCTAAGCCACACTTGTGCGACGGTTCGGTACAGTTCGATACAGCAAAAAGAAAGAAATGCCAGAGAAATTTCCTTGATTGAATTTTTTTATTATATTTTTATTAAAACTAACAAAGTATGATATTTTTTAACTGAGCAATGATGGAGCTATACTTGACTTTTCTTAGGAGCATATAAAACAAAACAGCTCCTAGGACAAAATGAAATGTAATATTGTAGTAGTTATAAACAAACGTTTATTTTAGTTCAGATTAACATTTGAGGGCAACAATTGTATTCATAATGTCAAAATAAAACCGATGTAATGTTACTTGAAAGCATTATTGCCTACTATTCCTGCCACACTCCCATGGTTACAGTTAGTAGTGTTACTACAGTAAACCCATGGTGAATGCTGCTGATCTGTGGACACTGGATAGTTCATTCATGGCACAATGTTTCTTCCTGGTTTCCACGTCAGCGCTGTTTGATCCGTTAATAACGGAGAAAAGTGAATGTTTCTCACTAGATCTCGCAGCGATGTTATTACTTCAGTGGCGAATTTTTGGTCGGCAGGAAAAATGGTCCAAGTTTAAAAATGCGTACCGAAAACCGAACCGAAAGCCTCGTACCGAACGGTTCAATACGAATACGTGTATCGTTACACCCCTAGTAGTCTCATGTGATTTTCTGATTGTCCTATGTTGTTTTTATGTAGCACCATGGTCCTGGAGGAACTTGGTCTCGTTTTGTAGTGTACTGTACTAACTGTATATGATTGACCGACAATAAAAAAACACTTGAAATAAGCAAGTTCTTCAGTACAATCTGTATTAGAATACATACAAATGTAATTTACATCATTTAGGTTGTCAAGAGATTTAAAGTGTAGTTTTTGAAGAGTGCGCACGTGTGAACAAGCTCTAGTACGTAAGAACGAGTCTATGCTTGAATCAGGAAGTAAAGCAAAATAACTGAAAAAATGAGAAATAGCCCTCAGACGCATGTGCGTAATTTATAGCAAAACATTAGCGTTTATTTGATCTCAAACAGATAAATTAAAAGTAGTTATTACTCCAACACCTGCGTGACATCATGAGCAACCAATTTGCGACAGTCCGGTTTCGTGAAACAGTCGTGACTAGCTAGTGGATTTCTTCAGCGATGCATCGTGTACGGCAGTGAAGCAGCGAGTTACGGCGTTGGGAAACACACCTCAGAACAGCTATGAAGAACGTAAGCATACAACAAATCAGAGTGCCATTTATTATAAAAATGCATTATAATCACCAAGCCTAAACAATTTAGCCTAAAGGTGGAGCATGTCATGCCTGCGAGACTAGTGGCTCCTAGGGGCCCCCGCTCCGCTCGTGCCACCGCTCTTACAGGCGACTGTGAAGGAGTGCACATCAGGAACAGTTCCAGCTGCTCCACTGTCTGGCCAGCACTCGAGCAGGCTAACATTAACACTGCTCCTGTGAAGCTGATCTTCTGTTCGCATTCACTCTCTAAATGCGTAAACAACGAACAGCTTGATTTTTATTAACTAACATTAACAAATATTAATAAATACTGTAACAAATGTATTGCTCATTTGTTAGTTTGTGTTAGTTAATACATTAACTAATGAACCCCAAAAAATGGTACATTCTTCACCTTTACAGTGAAACTGAAACGAGCTCGCTCGCTCGCATGCCTCTCTCCTTCAGCAGCAGTGAGAATGAATGCGCTCTGCATGTTTGGGGGGTGTGGTGTTGTACCTGCTTGTCGTCCTGCAGGCCGCTGGTCTCCTCCTTCAGGCTCTCCATCACCAGCGCCAGCGCGTGCTCCTCCTGCAGCTTCTGCTCCTCCAGCTGCTGCTTCTGCGCAGACGCCTGTGTGATGATGCTCTCGCTGCTGGCGGGCACACGCCTCAGCTCCTCCAGCTGCACACAGCACACCGCATCAGGACCAGCTCTCACACTCGGGACAAACCATATCTGTGCATCCGATTCGAATCTGCTCTACAATTATTGACGTCGTCCACACGGTGTATCAACACTGTTCAGATACGGTATGAGTGTCCATGCCGCAGGAATATCTGCATTGGTTTCTATGGCAATGACGTTGCGTTGGTAGGAATACACAAAAACAATTTGCAGTTTGCAATAGAGATGTCGTCTCATTTACACTTTACAGCGGCGGCGCGCTGGACTGTGAGTCCTCTGAGGCCACGGCAGAAACAGGCTGGTGTGAGCAGCTTTACTCCTGCTGTCGTCTCCGCACGTTTCAACTCGTCTCATTTCTGCTCGTCCGTTACTTTAACAACACAGCATTATTTTGGCAGAGACGTGCAACATGTTTCCTATAACAACGTCTGACGTTTACATTTTATGTGCGTGAGAAAGGCACATAAACCCTGAGGAATCCGATCAGAGCGGTCAGATTGCGACGGATTTCAAACCACATATCAATGTGTGCAGCCGCTAAGGCGCGTGTAGCGCTAAGGTGCGTGTAGCCGCTAAGGTGCGTGTAGCGCTAAGGTGCGTGTAGCCGCTAAGGCGCGTGTAGCGGCTAAGGCGCGTGTAGCGCTAAGGTGCGTGTAGCCGCTAAGGCGCGTGTAGCGCTAAGGTGCGTGTAGCCGCTAAGGTGCGTGTAGCGCTAAGGTGCGTGTAGCCGCTAAGGCGCGTGTAGCGGCTAAGGCGCGTGTAGCGCTAAGGTGCGTGTAGCCGCTAAGGCGCGTGTAGCCGCTAAGGCGCGTGTAGCGGCTAAGGCGCGTGTAGCGCTAAGGCGCGTGTAGCCGCTAAGGCGCGTGTAGCCGCTAAGGCGCGTGTAGCCGCTAAGGCACGTGTAGGCGCGTGTAGGCGCTAAGGCGTGTGTAGCCGCTAAGGCGCGTGTAGGCGGCGGCGCTAAGGCGCGTGTAGCCGCTAAGGCGCGTGTAGGCGCTAAGGTGCGTGTAAGCGCTCAGGCCTGTGTAGCGCTCAGGCCTGTGTAGCCGCTCAGGCCTGTGTAGGCGCTAAGGCGTGTGTAGCCGTTAAGGCGTGTGTAGCGCTAAGGCGTGTGTAGCCGCTCAGGCCTGTGTAGCCGCTCAGGCCTGTGTAGCCGCTCAGGCCTGTGTAGGCGCTAAGGCGTGTGTAGCGCTAAGGCGTGTGTAGCCGTTCAGGCGTGTGTAGCCGCTAAGGCGTGTGTAGTGGCTCAGGCGTTTGTAGCGCTCAGGCGTGTGTAGCCGCTAAGGCGTGTGTAGCCGCTAAGGCGTGTGTAGCGCTAAGGCGTGTGTAGCCGTTCAGGCGTGTGTAGCCGCTAAGGACTGTAGCGGCTCAGGCGTGTGTAGGCGCTCAGGCGTTTGTTGCGCTAAGGCGTGTGTAGCCGCTGAGGCGTGTGTAGCCGCTCAGGCGTGTGTAGTGGCTCAGGCGTTTGTAGCGCTCAGGCGTGTATAGCCGCTAAGGCATGTGTAGCGCTCAGGACTGTAGCGGCTCAGGCGTGTGTAGCGGCTCAGGCGTGTGTAGCGGCTCAGGCGTGTGTAGGCGCTAAGGCGTGTGTAGGCGCTAAGGCGTGTGTAGGCGCTCAGGCGTGTGTAGGCGCTAAGGCGTGTGTAGGCGCTCAGGCGTGTGTAGGCGCTCAGGCGTGTGTAGGCGCTAAGGCGTGTGTAGGCGCTAAGGCGCGTGTAGCGCTAAGGCGCGTGTAGCCGCTAAGGCGCGTGTAGCCGCTAAGGCGCGTGTAGCCGCTAAGGCGCGTGTAGCCGCTAAGGCGCGTGTAGCCGCTAAGGCGCGTGTAGGCGCTAAGGCGTGTGTAGGCGCTAAGGCGTGTGTAGCCGCTAAGGCGCGTGTAGGCGGCGGCGCTAAGGCGCGTGTAGCCGCTAAGGCGTGTGTAAGCGCTCAGGCCTGTGTAGCGCTCAGGCGTGTGTAAGCGCTCAGGCCTGTGTAGCGCTCAGGCCTGTGTAGCCGCTCAGGCCTGTGTAGGCGCTAAGGCGTGTGTAGCCGCTAAGGCGTGTGTAGCGCTAAGGCGTGTGTAGCCGCTCAGGCCTGTGTAGCCGCTCAGGCCTGTGTAGGCGCTAAGGCGTGTGTAGCGCTAAGGCGTGTGTAGCGCTAAGGCGTGTGTAGCCGTTCAGGCGTGTGTAGCCGCTAAGGCGTGTGTAGTGGCTCAGGCGTTTGTAGCGCTCAGGCGTTTGTAGCGCTCAGGCGTGTGTAGCCGCTAAGGCGTGTGTAGGCGCTAAGGCGTGTGTAGCGCTAAGGCGTGTGTAGCCGTTCAGGCGTGTGTAGCCGCTAAGGACTGTAGCGGCTCAGGCGTGTGTAGGCGCTCAGGCGTTTGTTGCGCTAAGGCGTGTGTAGCCGCTGAGGCGTGTGTAGCCGCTAAGGCGTGTGTAGGCGCTAAGGCGTGTGTAAGCGCTCAGGCCTGTGTAGCGCTCAGGCCTGTGTAGCCGCTCAGGCCTGTGTAGGCGCTAAGGCGTGTGTAGCCGCTAAGGCGTGTGTAGCGCTAAGGCGTGTGTAGCCGCTCAGGCCTGTGTAGCCGCTCAGGCCTGTGTAGGCGCTAAGGCGTGTGTAGCGCTAAGGCGTGTGTAGCGCTAAGGCGTGTGTAGCCGTTCAGGCGTGTGTAGCCGCTAAGGCGTGTGTAGTGGCTCAGGCGTTTGTAGCGCTCAGGCGTTTGTAGCGCTCAGGCGTGTGTAGCCGCTAAGGCGTGTGTAGGCGCTAAGGCGTGTGTAGCGCTAAGGCGTGTGTAGCCGTTCAGGCGTGTGTAGCCGCTAAGGACTGTAGCGGCTCAGGCGTGTGTAGGCGCTCAGGCGTTTGTTGCGCTAAGGCGTGTGTAGCCGCTGAGGCGTGTGTAGCCGCTAAGGCGTGTGTAGGCGCTCAGGCGTGTGTAGGCGCTCAGGCGTGTGTAGGCGCTCAGGCGTGTGTAGGCGCTCAGGCGTGTGTAGGCGCTCAGGCGTGTGTAGGCGCTCAGGCGTGTGTAGGCGCTCAGGCGTGTGTAGGCGCTCAGGCGTGTGTAGGCGCTCAGGCGTGTGTAGGCGCTCAGGCGTGTGTAGGCGCTCAGGCGTGTGTAGGCGCTCAGGCGTGTGTAGGCGCTCAGGCGTGTGTAGGCGCTCAGGCGTGTGTAGGCGCTCAGGCGTGTGTAGGCGCTCAGGCGTGTGTAGGCGCTCAGGCGTGTGTAGGCGCTAAGGCGTGTGTAGGCGCTCAGGCGTGTGTAGGCGCTCAGGCGTGTGTAGCGGCTCAGGCGTGTGTAGCGGCTCAGGCGTGTGTAGCGGCTCAGGCGTGTATAGCCGCTCAGGACTGTAGCAGCTCATGCGTGTGTAGGCGCTCAGGCGTGTGTAGGCGCTCAGGCGTGTGTAGGCGCTAAGGCGTGTGTAGGCGCTAAGGCGTGTGTAGGCGCTAAGGCGTGTGTAGGCGCTCAGGCGTGTGTAGGCGCTAAGGCGTGTGTAGGCGCTAAGGCGTGTGTAGGCGCTAAGGCGTGTGTAGCGGCTCAGGCGTGTGTAGCCGCTCAGGCATGTGTAGTAGCTCAGGCGTTTGTAGCGCTCAGGCGTGTATAGCGCTCAGGACTGTAGCGGCTCAGGCGTGTGTAGCCGCCAAGGCGTGTGTAGCGCTCAGACATGTGTAGCGGCTCAGGCGTGTGTTGCGCTCAGACGTGTGTAGCGCTGAGGGAGCACTGATCTCACCTTCTCCTTTTCTTTCTGAAGCTGTTTCTGCAGCTTCTTGGTTTTGCTCTTGGTGTGTTTGAGCTTCTCGCGCACCTCCACGTCCTGCAGGTCCAGCTGGGTAAATTTCTCCTTCTGACTCTCTATGAACTTGGTCAGCTTGGTCAATTTCCTTCAGAGGAAAAACAACATGTCATTAATGTCATTTTAACTAAACCTGGGACTGGTGGTGCTTAAGATATAGTACGTCCGTCAGTGTTTCTGTAAAAAACAAATAGATAATAGTAGTAGAATTAATATCTTTTAATAATAATTACCATTATCTATTACTAATAACAGTATACAACGCACTAAGGATTGAGGAGCTGAATTGATAGACATTATTTAGTCGCCCAGAGTGAAGATTTAGTCGCATATGCGAGTGTTTACTCGGGTTGTGAGCCAGAGCATCTGAGCAGTGGGTAGCACCAGTAATGGTGTACATGCTAAAGTCACTAGTGTTCAGGGGGATGTAAACGCTTCTCACTTCTCCACACCCTTCAGCTCCTCATTCTTGGTCTTCACTTCTTCTGTCAGCTGGCTGCTTTTGTCACTCAGCTCCTTCGTGTCCTCCTGAATCTGCTGTTTCTCGGCTTCTTTCGCTGACGCACGCTTCTGTAGATCATGCCTGTGGAAACAAGTGTGAATCATGGAGCAGTGTTTCCCACAGGGGTTTGTGAGACTGTTGGGGGTGGACAGTGGTTAATCTTCACTGGAAGAACGTTTTGTACATTTTCAAGTTAAATTCATCAATCTGGTGCACTTTGAGAGATCAAAATGAAGAGCTCCAACCCTTGTTCAGTGTGCAAACTGAACAAGGAAAAAGCCAGTGAATGGACTTCAGTGTGCCTGAGCTTTAAAGGGGACTCAACCCTCTTTTTAGCTGATATAGTCTCACGTCTACACTACATTCACACTGAATGAAATGAATATTTCATAACTATATTATTTTACTATATGCTACATTAGGGAAATTACAATACTTTTGCCCTAATTTCTACACTTGCAAGAGATAAACCCTTGAGCTTTTATTGTGACAGAAACTGCGGTTTTATTTTTGAGGAAAACTACGGTTTCTGTGAAAGCCGGTTTACAAGCGCGTCTCAATGCCAGGGATGTGATGTGAAAGCAGGACCCAGCGTGAAGCACTTCTCATACCCGAATCAGCCATTTACTGCATGAACTGCCAGGAACTGTGAAGAGGGACACATGGAAATACATTTAACAGCTATAATTTATTTCTAGTAATACAAAACGGGACATCTTAACATCTGTGGGGGAAATAGTAATGGCGATGAGTGCTAGTCTGTAGTTCTGTAAATAAAACTGTGCTTCCAAAACCGATCAATCTCACTAATCTCAGTAAGTAAAACTCAAACTTCAAATCATTAGAGAAAAGTTATGGTCCACTGTGCTTTCATAAATCTTTTTATTTTCAAACATCTCCTGCTATTTATTTTTTGATTTGCCTGTGCGGATTCTGAGGTTAAGTTTGGGCTTTAGGGAGTGACGAATGCGCTCCGCTCCGAAGGGAAGGAAGGTGCGCTAGACAGAACATGGCTAGTTTAACAGTCTTACCTCAAATATCTTCTTTTTATAATCCTTCGAAGCAACAAAGGAAATCGAACATAAAATTAGATTAATATCACAGCCCTAAAGTGTAACTTTTGTTCTTCTGCATTAAGCAGGGACTCTCGTGCTGCGCTCTCTCTCTCTCTCTTCTGGATTGCGAATAGCAAAAACACATCATAGACAGATGTTTTAATATTATCCACATCACGTAAGATGAAACGGCTGAGTGGGCAGTGAACAAACCCACCAACCCGAAGTGTTTTATTACTGATCTGCATGATTCACCTTGATTGATCTTCCCATGTAATTCACTAATGCACATGTCCGTGCTCTCGCATGCTTCGTGAATGAGACCCACTGTCTTTTGAGTCTTTGAATCAGTCAATCCACTGATTCGTTTAAAACCAGGGACTCGCTCAGTAGTGAAGATGCTCCGAGATGGGAAACGCTTCAGCTGTGGCTTTGACTGACTGGGAGTTACGGATGCTTTGCCGAACACAACTATAGATCTTCTGTTGTTTGTACAAATATTGATGTTCATTATGAAACAGCACGTCTCATGAATTACGTCTAGGTAATTCAGGGTTTCTGCAGGGATATTCAAATTAAATGTAATGCCTTTTTTAATTTTTAATGCCATACATGACCCATGACTAACCAGATATTATATCAGATATTATATAGGCCTGTCAATTGATTAAAAAAAAAACTACTGTGATTAACCGTGATTAAAAACACTTAAAATGTTGTAGGTTTATATATTTTATAATGTATTAATTTCACAGTTAATCTCCAAATAAGTGTACAAGCAACATAAAGACAGTATATTTCGAATCCTTGTTTAATGGCATCTTTTTATCTAAGGTCTGCATCGCTGAGACTAATGCAGCTATTGATGTCTGGATAAAGATTAGATCTCGCACGCGCCTCGTTCTCGCAACTCTGCACGGTCATTTAAGACTATACTTAAGACTGCTTGTTATGAGGATTCAAACGGCATAATTGCGGCGCTGTCTGTGCGCACGATACTGGAGCTCGTCTTTCTGTGTGTGTGTGTGTGTGTGTGTGTTACATAGACAGACATTCACAGGCAGCGCAGTCTCTTGTCTTGTCGCATTTGCATGAATAAGAGCATATAATGTAAAACTAGCCAAAGAATGACAAAAAATAAGGGATGTTGGTTAAATATTTTAACGAGCTATTACTGTCTTCCAGACACTTCTGCTGGAATTTACAATCGCAACTCAATCACTGCAATTCTGCTCCGGCCGGAAGCAATCACCAAACCGGTTCCGGTTTATCACACTAACGTACATATTCTGCGATAGCAAATAAAAATTATTCATTATGAAGGCTATATTCAAATAAATTGATAATAGAAAAATTTTCTTCAAAACTATATCTACATTTTTAATGCCTGTAGGATTAAAATGTTATGCTTTTTAATGGCCCTGTAATGAAATGAAACGACAGGTAAATGACAACTGCAATCAGAGCTGCTCATGTGCTCGTGGACGTCTCTTACACGTAGAACTGACAGAGGAGGTTCCTCTTCTTAAAGATGTCATTCTCTAAGGTGAGGAACTCCACAGCTTTATTCTTCTCCCCCTCCAGAGCGCTCTTCTCCTTCTCCACCAGCTTCACTCGGTTCAGCTGCACACACACACACACACACACTTCACCAATTACAGCAAAATCACATGAGCTTCACATCTGCTTAAACTAGGATATACAGCTCAAACATATATTAGCTAGAGGTGACGCTCTTTCCTTCATTAGAGGAACCATCGCTGTGTCCATAGAGACATGTTGCACAGTAGGTTAATGAAGTGGGGGAAGCGCCACATGATGCGTGTCAGTGCTGCTGCTCGCACCTTCTCTCCTCGCTGCTCGTTGAGGAGCTCGACCCGGCGGCACAGCACGTGGATGGGCTCCTTGAGCCGGCAGGAGCCGATGATGTCCTCCAGGTACTCCAGCATGCCCTCGTCGTGCTCCGTCTGTCCCCGGGGCTTCATCATGGCGATCTGCTCCACCTCGCCCTGACAACAGCAACACACACTCATGCATCTCGTGTCTACACACAGATCCAGTCAGGCGCGCGGTAAACATCACTGCGGTTAGGGCTGGGCGATAAAACCATAACGATAATTATCACAATAACATTTTTACTCGAAAAAACGATATCAAGAGATCGATAAATGTCCGATAATGTTGATGTGCCAAAAGCGGAACGAAACTAATTTGAACCGCGCGCCTCCCGGACTGTTTATCCGCTCGGCTCAAAGTCCAAACGGCAGCGCGAGCTCACTAGAGCAGACGCGTTTACTCTGATCGTCTCGCTCACGACATCCAGTGAGAAGCGCGAGTTCAGCGAAGAACACACGTCTCAGTGATTTAAACCAGTTTAAAGGCAGATGAAACAGCGCTGACCAACAGGAGAAACACTGTGAGCAACTGTCCATTTAACGTTACCACGGATTTACTGTAACGTTAGCCTACTAATATTAACTGCACTATGAAATGTGGGATATACATATTGAATTGTATTATATTATTAATGTAGACAATGTATTAAAGGACTAATAGAATATAATTACAGAATTTAATAATGTATTTAGGCTACAGTTTTTCATACAAATAGCATAGAAACCATAAAGTAACATATTGCCATGATAGTGAGGTGCTGTAGGCTATGCCCGGTGTTATCTGTGGTTATCATGATCTAAATGCATGATGCTGACAAAACATGTAATATTAATATTGCAGCCTGCACTGCAAACTGTGCTGAAGATACGTGCCATCAAAGTCAGGCGACACAAACCTGTTTCAAGACTTGAAACAATATCCCCCATAGCACATACAGAAACTAAGAAATATATTTTTCTATTCAGATATTTATTTTGTTAAGGAAAAATGACACGTTTGAATGTTCAATCTCAGATTTGGCAAATGTTCTCGTGTTTGGCAAGTGTTTGTCATGACATGTTCTGACAATAAAGAGTAGTTTAAAACCACAATTAACGCTCTGGTTTCTACAATTTCACTTAGGAGCAAAAATCTGCCTTTAAACTTGAAAGAAATAAAAATTTGACATTTATCGTGATAATTATCGATATCGACTGATATATAAAAAAAAATTGTGATATTTTTTTTTTGGCCATATTGCCCAGCCCTAAGTGCGGTGATGTGTTAATCTGCTCTGTTCAGTGGACGGGACCACTAGGCATTTTACACGCGAAAGCAAAGATGAAGTCATGCAAAAACACTCAGGATGTAAACTGTGGCTTTTAACCGCTCACCAACCGTTTTGACACCGCAACTGACTATTAACCAACAAGCCTTCAAACTAGGGCTGGGTTTCGATTCAAATTTCAAGAATCGATTCGATTCCGATTCTCAAGATCTTGAATTGATTATCATTATTCGATTCGATCCGATCTGATCTTCGAGATTTAGATCAGTGTTTTTGACATATTGTTCAACATATTGATACTATTATTATAGACATTCAACTGAGTATGGATGGTTGTAAAGAACAATCCCCCTTCCAGAGTGTTGATACAACTGCTTTCACAAACGTGCACTGGTGTAGACGACAGAGGACGCAGAGGTATATCAGCAGCAGTAGTAGGGCTGACGCGATATCCGCAATCTTATAGTACCACACACTGACATGTCAACCGCAGACGATTGCAAGTAACCGCAGCAATATTCACGGTTTTTATAAGGCTATACCCTTCTTGTTTTGAACTTCATGCATGTGTATTGAATGTTGAACAAGTTTATAATGATAACAAGACTGTTTATCATGGTGATTTGTAGCCTACGGCTTCCCACAGACAGTGAATGAGAGAGATCGGCAGAGCGCGTGCGATTACCTGCGTCTGTCTTTGAAGTCATATTCGTGGAAAGGTTGCCGTGTCAAAGGAAAGCGAAATATTTGTCGTATAGTCCTTTTAACGTTCACGTCACGGAAATGCGCGTCAGCAGCAGCGCTGGTCAGCTTCCCACAGCGCGAGGAAGCCGCGAGGAAATAAACTCAGCGAGTCGCGCATTGAATCAATTCCATATTGGTCTTTAATGAAGCATTTTCAGCGTTACCCATGCGACGCATTGCTGCTTAGCTGAGCCTTGAAAAGTGGAACTCAAAGTTAACAATAATGAACACCTTGTTTCATTATCTCTTTTAATGAATCAGCTTTTCTGAACGTGTTCGTTGAATGAACGGTTTAGTGACTCACTCAAAGTCCGTTGTCGTAACAATGTGCGCGCTGAGTGAAAGCCTTTCTATGCGCATATAGGGATCTCCCAGTCGCAGCAAGTTAAAGTTCACAGGGAAAATGTAAGCCTATTATTAAATCGATCCTCTGAGTTACGGATCGATCTTTAGAAATTTATATGAAAATCGATTCAGAATTGGTGAATCGATTTTTTCAACACAGCCCTACTTCAAACACATGTCAACAAGGCTTTAATGGACTTTACGTGACAGATGTACATGTAGAAACATCATAACATCAACATCTGGATGCACAAGTAGCATCTAAATCCCAGATGATGCTTCATTAGTCTGTTCTGGACAGTGTGTGTGGTGTTTCATAGCCCTCTGATGTCCGAACACCAGCAGCCACGCGTGCGAGAGCCTCAGCGCTCAAACAGAGCTCACACAGCACTCGCATGAGGCTTGCGGTGTCGGGATCAGTCCACCAGGATCACAAAAACCCTGATCGGAGCATCCTAAATGTACATGCTTGGTTACATTGAACTAACATTATCTTTAATTATACTGAATTAAAACTAAATAATTAAGCGACTTGCATCTTATAATGCGAGCGTTCCCACTTAGCTGAACAGGCGAGCGGCGTGGAGTTTCACTAACCTCGAGCACATGCAACCCAGCAAAGCTACACTCAGGGTTTAAATGACCCAGCACACCGGCCACATGTCACTGCACACAGACAGCAGCGAGTGGACTTTACTGTGGCGAACAGCAGGTCAGGGTTTCACACAGAACAGAATGAGCCGGTGATGTTGAGCACAGAGGTGAGAGCTAACAGGGCTGGGTGTGCTGGCCCAGGATGACCCGACTCGAGGTGAAGCATGAGGTGGAGGAGAGGAGGAGGGAGGCTCGCTCCTGCCCTCGCTGAAGCAGCACACACAATATTGGGGTTGGCCTTGACTTTGACACACCAATATTTACGTGCTGCTAAAGCGAGGAAGGAAGAGTGAACAGGTGTTGACCTCTGACCTTTTTGGACAGCCCATGTTTTGTAAACGGTCGGGTTTATAGCGTATGAGAGGCCCTTAAAACTCTAGAGCAGCAGATGATGGTTCGCACCGTCCCTCGTGTTGAAAACCATGATGCGCTGCTATAGCAGTCCAAGGCTGAGTTTAGCGTGTCCGTGGCCCTCCAGAAACACGAGGCCAACAGCGGGTCACGGGGCTTCGGCTGCGCTCACACTGCACGTCTACATGACCAGATCCAGCTTATGGCCAGATCACACCCACTTTAGACTGGACTGGGTAAAATTTTAAATAATTTTAAAATTATTTGCCAGCATGGACAAGAAGCAGCGACTCATGAATCTGACGGATCCGATATATAGTCCGGAAATAATTTCGTTTATCTACAGCCTCAGATTCTAGCATTCTGAAGTGAAATAAAGTAGCGCTGTAATATATGTTATTAGTGAATTCAAATGAATTAGAGCCAGAGAGAGAGAGAGCCAGAGAGAGAGAGACAGAGAGAGAGAGACAGAGAGAGCCAGAGAGAGAGAGACAGAGAGAGAGAGACAGAGAGAGCCAGAGAGGAGAGACAGAGAGAGAGAGACAGAGAGAGAGAGACAGAGAGAGAGAGAGCCAGAGGAGAGAGAGCCAGAGAGAGAGAGACAGAGAGAGAGAGACAGAGAGAGCCAGAGAGAGAGAGCAGAGAGAGAGAGCCAGAGAGAGAGAGAGAGCCAGAGAGAGAGAGCCAGAGAGAGAGAGAGAGCAGAGAGAGAGAGAGAGAGAGGAGAGAGAGAGAGAGAGGACAGAGAGAGAGAGAGAGAGAGACAGAGAGAGGGAGAGAGAGAGAGAGAGAGAGAGAGAGAGAGAGACAGAGAGAGAGAGAAGAGACAAGAGAGAGAGAGAGAGCCAGAGAGAGGGAAGAGAGAGAGAGAGAAAGAGAGAGAGAGAGAGAGAGAGAGAGAGAGACAGAGAAGAGAGACAGAGAGAGAGAGACAGAGAGAGAGAGAGAGAGAGAAAGAGAGAGAGAGAGAGAGAGAGACAGAGAGGAGAGAGACAGAGAGAGGGAGAGAGAGGAGAGAGAGAGACAGAGAGAGAGAGAGAGAGAGAGAGACAGAGAGAAAGAGAGAGAGAGAGAGAGAGAGAGAGAGACAGAGAGAGAGAGACAGAGAGAGCCAGAGAGAGGAGAGAGAGAGAGAGAGAGAGAGAGACCAGAGAGAGAGAGAGAGAGAGAGAGAGAGAGAGAGAGAGAGAGGAGAGAGACAGAGAGAGGGAGAGAGAGAGAGACAGAGAGAGAGAGAGAGAGAGACAGAGAGAGGGAGGGAGAGAGAACTAATAGTGAGGCTTGTTGGTTTAATTTCAGTGGAGTTATCGCCTCATTGCTGAGAAATATAATGACGCTTTCAGTAGCGAAGCCGTTTTATTTATTAAAGTCGCGGGCTGAGAGTTGAAAACCAGATCCTGAATGTTAAAGTCGCTGGGCTGAAAGTTGAAAACCAGATCCTGAATGTTTCTCTGCGTTCGCAGCAATTTCTTTTCGTTTACAAAGATATAAGTTGCCACCATCGATATAAAGCTGAGAGCGAGCGCACCACAGGCACGACCTGCCTCATAATGCAACATTACAGAGCTTTCTTTGATTAAAACGTGTCGTGCTCGTCGTGTGGCGGCTTGACTCAAAGGGGAATCGGATACGCGTGTTTTAGAACGGAGGTCGAGGTCAGATATGAGATATGGATCTGATTTAAAAACCACATTTGGAAGTGGCTCAGATCAGATCTCGAGTGGATGGTTTGTGTGTACACGTGTGCAGCAAACACTGCTCTGTGTCAGATGCGAGTGAGATGGGGTGTGTGTGTGTGTGTGTGTGTGAGCGCACCTGCAGGAATGAGGAAGCGGTTGTGGTCCAGGTCGATGCGTGGCTGCGCAGCAACACACCCACGTCTTTTGAAGGTCGCCTTCTTTTGCCCGCTGATATGTGGT
>CM060605.1:3612500-3797811 GCA_030578255.1 Tiaroga cobitis | reverse complement strand
ACACAGCCCTTTATGGCACACTGCCTTCTGTCAACATCTCACCTTTATCAAGAAAAGAGGCATCTGTAAAGGCAGACAGATCCTAGCATTTGAAGATGCTGAAAAAAATGATGAAACAAGATTTTTGACCCTGAACTTGTATCAAAATGGCACTGTCATGGTCCAGGGATCAGAGTCTGCTCTCAAGGTCTTCATCAAGGATTTTGATCTAATAAAAACACTGGCCCTGTCTGATGAAGCTGACAAAAATATGAACATTGATGCGTCCCCTGGAAAAGCAGTCCAAAAGATGACAGCGACTTCAGCAACTGCGATCCCATCTCCAATGTCAAGAATGAAAGACAATTTTTCACTTCTGGAAGTAGAAGTAGTGGAGATAAAAGAGTTAATACTTTCCCACCTGAAAGAAATCAACATGGAACAAGTGACAATAAGTTGACTTAAAACAACTTAAAACAAGAAGTTGAATATCTGCAGAGACAACGAGAAGAAATGTCAACAGAACTTCAGCAAACTAAAGATGAACTGAGGGAAGTAAAATCAACTTTAGGAAGACAACTAACAGACGTTAGAAAAGAAATGCAGGAGGAGCTCTCTGCCTTGAAATCAGTTCTTCACACCAAAGACGAACTCATCACTGACCTAAAAGAAAGACTCAGTTCTGTTTCAGCACCTACAGAGTCTTCTGCTAAACCCTTGATCCGTCCAGAGATGCTCATGGAGAATCCTCGACCTGAACAGCTACCAGTAGAAGAGCCTCACTGCTCGACTGATCCAGCATCCCAGACCCACAGCTCCGCTGCACAGGACCCGGGAGAGACACACGCTCTTATCCTGACTGACTCCAATGGGAAATATGTCAGTGAGAAACTCCTATTACCAAACATGAGAGCCAAGAAAATCTGGTGTCCAAACACAAGAAGTGCTTTTCAGATCCTGTCGGAGAGTAAACACGAAAACTACAAGCACATAATAATTCACACAGGGACAAATGACTTGAGGGCCATGAAGGGCCGTGTGGCTCCTGTGATGAGAGAGACGGCGATCAGAGCCACACAACGTTTCCCAGAGGCCAGAATAACTCTGTCCACACTGCTGCCACGCACCGACGTGCCCTTCCATGTGATCCACGGGAATAATGTGGAACTCTCCAGAAGCTGTGCACTCATTCCTAATGTTCATCTCGCCCATCACAAAGACATCCAGCCTCATCATATGTATGACCACGTACATCTCAACAAGCAAGGAGTGAAAGTCTTCGCCAGAGTGCTGAAAAGCACAGCCCTTGGAAACACAGCAAGAAACAGAAACTTCGATAACAAAAGAAGCTCTCAGCCACCAAGAAGCCCTCGTCCTCCAGCAGAGCCCAGACCGGCCCCCGGACCTCCATCACAACACAGGAGCTACACAACACAGAGAAGCCCTCGTCCTCCAGCAGAGCCCAGACCGGCCCCCGGACCTCCATCACAACACAGGAGCTACGCAGCGGCCGCTCAACAACCCCAGAACCCTGCAGCCGCTGAACTGAACCAGATAAGACATCTGCTGAACATCATCTGCTCCAGACTGAGGACATAACCTGCATAACACACACACACACACAGACATATATATACACACACACATTATAGAAGAACCTACTCATGAAATCTTTTAAAATCAGTTGTTGGAACATACAAGGTCTGCGCTCTTCTACGTTTGGTAATAAGACTGCAGACCAAGACTTACTCAGCAGTGTAACTGATATGGACATCTGTATCTTTCATGAGACGTGGTGTCGTAGTAATGAGACTTTACAGTGTCCAATAGGATACAAGGAAATTATAGTTCCTTCATCAAAAAATTCTAAAATAAAATGTGGCCGAGACTCTGGTGGAATACTTATATGGCACAAAGATGATCTAAAACATTCGATTCAAATTGCTAAAAGTGGAAAATCTTCTGTTTGGCTTGAAATGAAATCCATCATATCACAGTCCAATCTTTACCTCTGTGCCATCTATATTCCCCCTCATGACTCTCCCTATTACGAAGAGCAAAGCTTTCCAACATTACAGACTGACATCTTACACTTTCAGTCCAGAGGAAATGTCCTCGTCTGCGGAGACTTAAACGCCAGAACAGGGCGAGAAATTGATTATGTAAATATTGTAGATAATAACCACATCCTCAATGACACCACGTTTCATTCCTCATTGAATATCACACAGAGAAACAGCTATGATAACTCAGTAAATATTAATGGAAAACAAATGTTAAAACTCTGTAAAGGTTTAGGTCTCTACATCATCAATGGCAGGACTCGTGGAGATACATTTGGTAGATTCACTTACTGCTCCAGATTAGGAACTAGTGTGGTAGATTATTCAATAACAGATATTGACCCAAGCTTTATTAATGCCTTCACAGTCAGACCTCAGCTCCCGATCTCCGATCACTGCCAAACTGTGCTTTATCTGAAACCCCCGTGTGATATAACTAAAACTTCTCCACTTGATTCTGAAAAACTGTTTCCTTTGAAACCCAAACTTAAATGGAATCAATCCAACTCGGATCAATTCAAAGAAAATATGAACAGTCCTACAATATTAAAAATGCTGGATGAATTTATGTCCACCGATTTCACTTTAGATATTAATGGAATAAATGTAGCAACAAAAAACTTAAATTACATATTCAAAACATTGATGACTCTATCTAACATTAAACAGCAAAGCACACATAAAACAAACCAACAGAGAATGAGAAAGGATGTGTGGTTCGATGATGAATGTGCCGGTCTCAGGAAAGAGCTGAGGAGACTCTCTAACAAAAAGCACAGAGATCCGTCCAGCCAGACATTACGGCTTTCTTATTCAGACTGTCTGCAAAATTACAAAAGACTTTTGTGGAACAAAAGAGAAAACTATTTTAAATCCAAAATTGATGAAATTGATAATTCGGTAGATCAAAACACTTTCTGGAATCTTTATAAAAAACTTGAAAAACCCAAATTAGAGATGTCACTCCAGAACGGCACAATTTGGAAATCTTACTTTGAAAATTTGTATCGAAAAATTGCACCAGCTGACCTTAACCAACCTCAGAGTAAAATAAAGAAAACTCTAGAAGACTTGGAGAAAACAATTAAAAATGATCAAAATCCATTAGATAAATCTATAACAATATCTGAAATATTAGAACATATTAAAAATCTTAAATTAAAGAAAACATGTGGACAAGATCACATTAGTAACGAAATGCTTAAACTCAGCAGTCCCAGCATGATTATAACTCTAGCCAAACTCTTTAATCTGGTGTTCTGGTCCGGAAGTGTCCCCGAGAGCTGGTCTGAAGGACTCATCACACCCATATTCAAGAAAGGAGATCGATTCGACCCTAATAGTTATCGCGGCATCAGTGTGGGCAGTGCTTTAGGAAAACTGTTCTGCAGGATCATAAACACACGCATTGTCTCACACATCTCATCACACAACATTTTAAATAAAGCACAGATTGGCTTTCTACCAAAACACCGCACATCCGACCACATCTATTCTCTTCACACACTCATCAACAAAAACATCAAGGACAAACAAAGGAAAATATTTGCATGTTTTGTAGACTTTAAAAAAGCATTCGACTCAATTTGGCATGATGGTCTACTATACAAAATCCTACAAATTGGCATTGGTGGGAAAACGTTTGATATTATCAAATCTCTGTACAGCAACAGCAAAAGTGCGGTGAAAATCAGGAACCACAGAAGCCCGTTCTTCCAGCAGGGCCGTGGAGTGAGGCAGGGCTGCAGTCTGGTGTGTGTGTGTGTGTGTGTGTGTTCTTCCAGCAGGGCCGTGGAGTGAGGCAGGGCTGCAGTCTGGTGTGTGTGTGTGTGTGTGTGTGTGTGTGTGTGTTCTTCCAGCAGGGCCGTGGAGTGAGGCAGGGCTGCAGTCTGGTGTGTGTGTGTGTGTGTGTGTGTGTGTGTTCTTCCAGCAGGGCCGTGGAGTGAGGCAGGGCTGCAGTCTGGTGTGTGTGTGTGTGTGTGTGTGTGTGTGTTCTTCCAGCAGGGCAGCAGGGCCGTGGAGTGAGGCAGGGCTGCAGTCTGGTGTGTGTGTGTGTGTGTGTGTTCTTCCAGCAGGGCCGTGGAGTGAGGCAGGGCTGCAGTCTGGTGTGTGTGTGTGTCTGTTCTTCCAGCAGGGACGTGGAGTGAGGCAGGGCTGCAGTCTGGTGTGTGTGTGTGTGTGTGTGTTCTTCCAGCAGGGACGTGGAGTGAGGCAGGGCTGCAGTCTGGTGTGTGTGTGTGTGTGTGTGTGTGTTCTTCCAGCAGGGCCGTGGAGTGAGGCAGGGCTGCAGTCTGGTGTGTGTGTGTGTGTGTGTGTGTGTGTTCTTCCAGCAGGGACGTGGAGTGAGGCAGGGCTGCAGTCTGGTGTGTGTGTGTGTGTGTGTGTGTTCTTCCAGCAGGGCCGTGGAGTGAGGCAGGGCTGCAGTCTGGTGTGTGTGTGTGTGTGTTCTTCCAGCAGGGCCGTGGAGTGAGGCAGGGCTGCAGTCTGGTGTGTGTGTGTGTGTGTGTGTTCTTCCAGCAGGGCCGTGGAGTGAGGCAGGGCTGCAGTCTGGTGTGTGTGTGTGTGTGTGTGTTCTTCCAGCAGGGCCGTGGAGTGAGGCAGGGCTGCAGTCTGGTGTGTGTGTGTGTGTGTGTGTGTTCTTCCAGCAGGGACGTGGAGTGAGGCAGGGCTGCAGTCTGGTGTGTGTGTGTGTGTGTGTGTTCTTCCAGCAGGGACGTGGAGTGAGGCAGGGCTGCAGTCTGGTGTGTGTGTGTGTGTGTTCTTCCAGCAGGGACGTGGAGTGAGGCAGGGCTGCAGTCTGGTGTGTGTGTGTGTGTGTGTTCTTCCAGCAGGGACGTGGAGTGAGGCAGGGCTGCAGTCTGGTGTGTGTGTGTGTGTGTGTTCTTCCAGCAGGGACGTGGAGTGAGGCAGGGCTGCAGTCTGGTGTGTGTGTGTGTGTGTGTGTGTTCTTCCAGCAGGGCCGTGGAGTGAGGCAGGGCTGCAGTCTGGTGTGTGTGTGTGTGTGTGTGTGTTCTTCCAGCAGGGCCGTGGAGTGAGGCAGGGCTGCAGTCTGGTGTGTGTGTGTGTGTGTGTGTGTTCTTCCAGCAGGGCCGTGGAGTGAGGCAGGGCTGCAGTCTGGTGTGTGTGTGTGTGTGTGTGTGTTCTTCCAGCAGGGCCGTGGAGTGAGGCAGGGCTGCAGTCTGGTGTGTGTGTGTGTGTGTGTTCTTCCAGCAGGGACGTGGAGTGAGGCAGGGCTGCAGTCTGGTGTGTGTGTGTGTGTGTGTGTGTTCTTCCAGCAGGGCCGTGGAGTGAGGCAGGGCTGCAGTCTGGTGTGTGTGTGTGTGTGTGTTCTTCCAGCAGGGACGTGGAGTGAGGCAGGGCTGCAGTCTGGTGTGTGTGTGTGTGTGTGTGTGTTCTTCCAGCAGGGACGTGGAGTGAGGCAGGGCTGCAGTCTGGTGTGTGTGTGTGTGTGTGTGTGTTCTTCCAGCAGGGACGTGGAGTGAGGCAGGGCTGCAGTCTGGTGTGTGTGTGTGTGTGTGTTCTTCCAGCAGGGACGTGGAGTGAGGCAGGGCTGCAGTCTGGTGTGTGTGTGTGTGTGTGTGTGTTCTTCCAGCAGGGCCGTGGAGTGAGGCAGGGCTGCAGTCTGGTGTGTGTGTGTGTGTGTGTGTGTTCTTCCAGCAGGGCCGTGGAGTGAGGCAGGGCTGCAGTCTGGTGTGTGTGTGTGTGTGTGTGTGTGTGTGTTCTTCCAGCAGGGACGTGGAGTGAGGCAGGGCTGCAGTCTGGTGTGTGTGTGTGTGTGTGTGTGTTCTTCCAGCAGGGACGTGGAGTGAGGCAGGGCTGCAGTCTGGTGTGTGTGTGTGTGTGTGTGTTCTTCCAGCAGGGCCGTGGAGTGAGGCAGGGCTGCAGTCTGGTGTGTGTGTGTGTGTGTGTGTTCTTCCAGCAGGGCCGTGGAGTGAGGCAGGGCTGCAGTCTGGTGTGTGTGTGTGTGTGTGTGTTCTTCCAGCAGGGACGTGGAGTGAGGCAGGGCTGCAGTCTGGTGTGTGTGTGTGTGTGTTCTTCCAGCAGGGACGTGGAGTGAGGCAGGGCTGCAGTCTGGTGTGTGTGTGTGTGTGTTCTTCCAGCAGGGACGTGGAGTGAGGCAGGGCTGCAGTCTGGTGTGTGTGTGTGTGTGTGTGTGTGTGTGTGTGTGTGTGTGTGTTCTTCCAGCAGGGACGTGGAGTGAGGCAGGGCTGCAGTCTGGTGTGTGTGTGTGTGTGTGTGTGTGTGTGTGTGTGTGTGTGTGTTCTTCCAGCAGGGACGTGGAGTGAGGCAGGGCTGCAGTCTGGTGTGTGTGTGTGTGTGTTCTTCCAGCAGGGACGTGGAGTGAGGCAGGGCTGCAGTCTGGTGTGTGTGTGTGTGTGTGTGTTCTTCCAGCAGGGCCGTGGAGTGAGGCAGGGCTGCAGTCTGGTGTGTGTGTGTGTTCTTCCAGCAGGGCCGTGGAGTGAGGCAGGGCTGCAGTCTGGTGTGTGTGTGTGTGTGTGTGTGTGTGTGTGTGTGTGTGTGTGTGTGTTCTTCCAGCAGGGACGTGGAGTGAGGCAGGGCTGCAGTCTGGTGTGTGTGTGTGTGTGTGTGTGTTCTTCCAGCAGGGACGTGGAGTGAGGCAGGGCTGCAGTCTGGTGTGTGTGTGTGTGTGTGTGTTCTTCCAGCAGGGACGTGGAGTGAGGCAGGGCTGCAGTCTGGTGTGTGTGTGTGTGTGTGTTCTTCCAGCAGGGACGTGGAGTGAGGCAGGGCTGCAGTCTGGTGTGTGTGTGTGTGTGTGTGTTCTTCCAGCAGGGACGTGGAGTGAGGCAGGGCTGCAGTCTGGTGTGTGTGTGTGTGTGTGTGTTCTTCCAGCAGGGCCGTGGAGTGAGGCAGGGCTGCAGTCTGGTGTGTGTGTGTGTGTGTTCTTCCAGCAGGGACGTGGAGTGAGGCAGGGCTGCAGTCTGGTGTGTGTGTGTGTGTGTGTTCTTCCAGCAGGGACGTGGAGTGAGGCAGGGCTGCAGTCTGGTGTGTGTGTGTGTGTTCTTCCAGCAGGGCCGTGGAGTGAGGCAGGGCTGCAGTCTGGTGTGTGTGTGTGTGTGTGTTCTTCCAGCAGGGACGTGGAGTGAGGCAGGGCTGCAGTCTGGTGTGTGTGTGTGTGTGTGTGTGTGTTCTTCCAGCAGGGACGTGGAGTGAGGCAGGGCTGCAGTCTGGTGTGTGTGTGTGTGTGTGTTCTTCCAGCAGGGACGTGGAGTGAGGCAGGGCTGCAGTCTGGTGTGTGTGTGTGTGTGTGTGTTCTTCCAGCAGGGACGTGGAGTGAGGCAGGGCTGCAGTCTGGTGTGTGTGTGTGTGTGTGTGTTCTTCCAGCAGGGCCGTGGAGTGAGGCAGGGCTGCAGTCTGGTGTGTGTGTGTGTGTGTGTTCTTCCAGCAGGGACGTGGAGTGAGGCAGGGCTGCAGTCTGGTGTGTGTGTGTGTGTGTGTGTTCTTCCAGCAGGGCCGTGGAGTGAGGCAGGGCTGCAGTCTGGTGTGTGTGTGTGTGTGTGTGTGTTCTTCCAGCAGGGACGTGGAGTGAGGCAGGGCTGCAGTCTGGTGTGTGTGTGTGTGTGTGTTCTTCCAGCAGGGACGTGGAGTGAGGCAGGGCTGCAGTCTGGTGTGTGTGTGTGTGTGTGTGTTCTTCCAGCAGGGACGTGGAGTGAGGCAGGGCTGCAGTCTGGTGTGTGTGTGTGTGTGTGTGTGTTCTTCCAGCAGGGCCGTGGAGTGAGGCAGGGCTGCAGTCTGGTGTGTGTGTGTGTGTGTTCTTCCAGCAGGGACGTGGAGTGAGGCAGGGCTGCAGTCTGGTGTGTGTGTGTGTGTGTGTTCTTCCAGCAGGGACGTGGAGTGAGGCAGGGCTGCAGTCTGGTGTGTGTGTGTGTGTGTGTGTTCTTCCAGCAGGGCCGTGGAGTGAGGCAGGGCTGCAGTCTGGTGTGTGTGTGTGTGTGTGTTCTTCCAGCAGGGCCGTGGAGTGAGGCAGGGCTGCAGTCTGGTGTGTGTGTGTGTGTGTGTGTGTGTGTTCTTCCAGCAGGGCCGTGGAGTGAGGCAGGGCTGCAGTCTGGTGTGTGTGTGTGTGTGTGTGTGTGTGTGTGTGTGTGTTCTTCCATCAGGGCCGTGGAGTGAGGCAGGGCTGCAGTCTGGTGTGTGTGTGTGTGTGTGTGTGTGTGTGTGTTCTTCCATCAGGGCCGTGGAGTGAGGCAGGGCTGCAGTCTGGTGTGTGTGTGTGTGTGTGTGTGTGTGTGTGTGTGTGTTCTTCCATCAGGGACGTGGAGTGAGGCAGGGCTGCAGTCTGGTGTGTGTGTGTGTGTGTGTGTTCTTCCAGCAGGGACGTGGAGTGAGGCAGGGCTGCAGTCTGGTGTGTGTGTGTGTGTGTGTGTTCTTCCAGCAGGGCCGTGGAGTGAGGCAGGGCTGCAGTCTGGTGTGTGTGTGTGTGTGTTCTTCCAGCAGGGACGTGGAGTGAGGCAGGGCTGCAGTCTGGTGTGTGTGTGTGTGTGTGTTCTTCCAGCAGGGACGTGGAGTGAGGCAGGGCTGCAGTCTGGTGTGTGTGTGTGTGTGTGTGTGTTCTTCCAGCAGGGACGTGGAGTGAGGCAGGGCTGCAGTCTGGTGTGTGTGTGTGTGTGTGTGTTCTTCCAGCAGGGACGTGGAGTGAGGCAGGGCTGCAGTCTGGTGTGTGTGTGTGTTGTGTGTTCTTCCAGCAGGGCCGTGGAGTGAGGCAGGGCTGCAGTCTGGTGTGTGTGTGTGTGTGTGTGTGTTCTTCCAGCAGGGCCGTGGAGTGAGGCAGGGCTGCAGTCTGGTGTGTGTGTGTGTGTGTGTGTGTGTGTGTGTGTTCTTCCATCAGGGCCGTGGAGTGAGGCAGGGCTGCAGTCTGGTGTGTGTGTGTGTGTGTGTGTGTGTGTTCTTCCATCAGGGCCGTGGAGTGAGGCAGGGCTGCAGTCTGGTGTGTGTGTGTGTGTGTGTGTGTGTGTGTGTGTGTGTGTGTGTGTGTGTGTTCTTCCAGCAGGGCCGTGGAGTGAGGCAGGGCTGCAGTCTGGTGTGTGTGTGTGTGTGTGTGTGTGTGTGTGTGTGTGTGTGTGTGTGTGTGTGTGTGTGTGTGTGTTCTTCCAGCAGGGCCGTGGAGTGAGGCAGGGCTGCAGTCTGGTGTGTGTGTGTGTGTGTGTGTGTGTGTGTGTGTGTGTGTGTTCTTCCAGCAGGGCCGCGGAGTGAGGCAGGGCTGCAGTCTGAGTCCGACTCTATTCAACATCTACATCAATGATCTGGCATCAGCGCTGGAGAGCTCTACTGTCCCCGGCCTCACTCTACAGCACACACAGGCCAGGGGTCAGGGGTCAGAGGTCAGATGTCTGCTGTACGCGGATGATCTGGTCCTGCTGTCCCGCACACCTGAGGGCCTTCAGCAGAGCCTGTCCCTGCTGGAACAGTACTGTCACGACTGGGCCCTGACCGTCAATCTGGACAAAACCAGAGTCATGGTGTTCCAGAAGAAGGCCAGATCTCAGGAACACAAACACCAGTTCACGTATAAAGGCCAGGTCCTGCAGCACAGCACGAGCTATAGCTATCTGTGTGTGTGTGTGTGTGTGTGTAAGGCCAGGTCCTGCAGCACAGCACGAGCTATAGCTATCTGTGTGTGTGTGTGTGTGTGTAAGGCCAGGTCCTGCAGCACAGCACGAGCTATAGCTATCTGGGCATCGACATCAGTGCTTCGGGACGCTTCGGTCTGGCTGTTAAAACACTCAGTGAAAAGGCTCGGAGGGCTTTTTATGCTATAAAGTCACGATGCGGCCACCTAAAATTACCCATTAAAACCTGGATCAAATTATATAATTCAATAATAAAACCAATTATTTTATATGGATGTGAAATTTGGGGACCAGTACAAATTTTTAAAAATTGGGATAAAACACCAGTAGAAAAATTACAATTGGAAATTGCCAAAAATATTTTAGGGGTTCACCGAAACACATCCACTGCCGCCTGCAGGGCTGAGTTAGGCCTGTACCCGCTGAACATCGAGATCCAGAGGAGATGTGTTCAGTTCTGGCATCACCTCCATCAGTCTGATCCAGAGTCAGTCCAATATAAAGCCCTCCTCGCTAATGAAACCTCAGCAGAACCTCATCCTCTAAACACACTCGCTCTTCACCTCCTCCATCAGACTACACCCCCCGCTAACCACAGCTACAGCCCCAAAACTATTGTTAAAGAAATACACACACATCTAAAAGACACTCATGATCAATCACTAAAAGCAAGTTTTGACCTCCAAAATAAACTCCAATGTTACTCGACCCTCAATAGAACCACTAAATTGGCCAGTTATCTATTTATTAAACATTTTAAAGACAGACAAATCCTCTCCAAATACAGATTAAGTGACCACGATCTAGAGATAGAGAGAGGAAGACATAGACAAACATGGAGAGAGAGAGAGCAGAGGATCTGTAGACACTGTGATCTACAGCACATAGAGGATGAGGAACACTTTCTGCTATTCTGTCCCAAATACACCGATATAAGAGAAACATTTCTGCCCAGATTTGAAGCCTTGATCCCATCATTCTATGAACTGAGTGACACTGAAAAAATGTCCTTCTTACTCGGAGAAGATGTTAATACAGCTGCACTAGCGGCTAAATATGTGCTAGCTATTCACAACGCCAGAGACAGCTAATTCTCTAGAGTGATCAAATGTATTTATTTATCTATTTATTAAGATAGATTGTGTTTACTTATCTATCTATTTACAATGCTACATATGACATGATTTATACATATATGTTTACTGTTTGTTTTATTATTTATATATAATATGCTGATGCTTTGGCAACATTGTGTTACACAGTCATGCTAATAAAGCTAATTTGAATTGAATTGAATTGAGTGAGTGAGTGTTTGAGTGAGTGTGTGTTTGAGTGAGTGAGTGAGTGTGTTTGAGTGAGTGAGTGTGAATGAGTGAGTGAGTGAGTGTGTGTGTGTTTGTTTGAGTGAGTGTTTGTTTGAGTGAGTGTTTGTTTGAGTGAGCGTTTGTTTGAGTGAGTGTTTGTTTGAGTGAGTGTTTGTTTGAGTGAGTGTTTGTTTGAGTGAGTGTTTGTTTGAGTGAGTGAGTGTTTGAGTGAGTGAGTGTTTGAGTGAGTGAGTGTTTGAGTGAGTGAGTGTTTGAGTGAGTGTGTTTGAGTGAGTGTGTGAGTGAGTGAGTGTTTGAGTAAGTGTTTGAGTGAGTGTTTGAGTGAGTGAGTGAGTGAGTGTGTGTTTGTTTGAGTGAGTGAGTGAGTGTTTGAGTGAGTGTTTGAGTGAGTGAGTGAGTGTGTGTTTGTTTGAGTGAGTGAGTGAGTGAGTGTGTGTTTGTTTGAGTGAGTGAGTGTGTTTGAGTGAGTGAGTGAGTGAGTGAGTGAGTGCGTGTTTGTTTGAGTGAGTGTGTTTGAGTGAGTGAGTGAGTGTTTGAGTGAGTGAGCGTTTGAGTGAGTGAGTGTTTGAGTGTGTGTTTGAGTGAGTGAGTGAGTGTGTGTTTGTTTGAGTGAGTGAGTGTGTTTGAGTGAGTGAGTGAGTGTGTGTTTGAGTGAGTGAATGAGTGTTTGAGTGAGTGAATGAGTGTTTGAGTGAGTGTTTGAGTGAGTGTTTGAGTGAGTGAGTGAGTGAGTGTTTGAGTGAGTGAGTGTTTGAGTGAGTGAGTGTTTGAGTGAGTGAGTGAGTGTGTTTGAGTGAGTGAGTGTTTGAGTGAGTGAGTGAGTGTGTTTGAGTGAGTGAGTGTTTGAGTGAGTGAGTGTTTGAGTGAGTGAGTGTTTGAGTGAGTGAGTGTGTGAGTGAGTGAGTGTGTGTTTGAGTGAGTGAGTGTTTGAGTGAGTGAGTGTGTGTTTGAGTGAGTGAGTGTGTGTTTGAGTGAGTGTGTTTGAGTGAGTGAGTGTGTTTGAGTGAGTGAGTGTGTTTGAGTGAGTGAGTGAGTGTGTTTGAGTGAGTGAGTGTTTGAGTGAGTGAGTGTTTGAGTGAGCGAGTGAGTGTTTGAGTGAGCGAGTGAGTGTTTGAGTGAGTGAGTGAGTGAGTGAGTGAGTGTTTGTTTGTTTGTGTGAGTGAGTGAGTGAGTGAGTGAGTGAGTGAGTGAGTGAGTGAGTGTTTGAGTGAGTGAGTGAGTGAGTGTTTGTTTGAGTGAGTGAGTGAGTGAGTGAGTGAGTGAGTGAGTGAGTGTGTTTGAGTGAGTGAGTGAGTGAGTGAGTGAGTGAGTGTGTGTTTGTTTGAGTGAGTGAGTGTGTTTGAGTGAGTGAGTGAGTGTGTGTTTGAGTGAGTGAGTGTTTGAGTGAGTGAGTGTGAGTGAGTGTTTGAGTGAGTGAGTGTTTGAGTGAGTGTGAATGAGCGAGTGAGTGTTTGAGTGAGTGAGTGTTTGAGTGAGTGAGTGTTTGAGTGAGTGAGTGAGTGAGTGAGTGAGTGTTTGTTTGAGTGAGTGAGTGAGTGAGTGAGTGAGTGAGTGAGTGAGTGAGTGAGTGAGTGTGTTTGAGTGAGTGAGTGAGTGTGTGTTTGTTTGAGTGAGTGAGTGTGTTTGAGTGAGTGAGTGTGAGTGAGTGAGTGAGTGTGAGTGAGTGTTTGAGTGAGTGAGTGTTTGAGTGAGTGTGAATGAGCGAGTGAGTGTTTGAGTGAGTGAGTGTTTGAGTGAGTGAGTGAGTGTTTGAGTGAGTGAGTGTTTGAGTGAGTGTTTGAGTGAGTGAGTGTTTAAGTGAGTGAGTGTGTGAGTGTGTTTGAGTGAGTGAGTGAGTGTGTGTTTGTTTGAGTGAGTGAGTGTGTTTGAGTGAGTGAGTGAGTGAGTGTGTGTTTGAGTGAGTGAGTGTTTGAGTGAGTGAGTGTTTGAGTGAGTGAGTGTGAGTGAGTGAGTGAGTGAGTGTGAGTGAGTGTTTGAGTGAGTGTGAATGAGCGAGTGAGTGTTTGAGTGAGTGAGTGTTTGAGTGAGTGTTTGAGTGAGTGAGTGAGTGAGTGTGTTTGAGTGAGTGAGTGAGTGTGTGTTTGTTTGAGTGAGTGAGTGTGTTTGAGTAAGTGAGTGAGTGAGTGAGAATGAGTGAGTGAGTGAGTGAGTGAGTGAGAGAGTGTTTGAGTGAGAGAGTGTTTGAGTGAGAGAGTGTTTGAGTGAGAGAGTGTTTGAGTGAGTGTTTGAGTGAGTGAGTGTGTTTGAGTGAGTGAGTGTTTGAGTGAGTGTTTGAGTGAGTGAGTGTGTGTTTGAGTGAGTGAGTGAGTGTTTGAGTGAGTGTTTGAGTGAGTGAGTGAGTGAGTGAGTGAGTGAGTGAGTGAGTGAGTGAGTGTTTGAGAGTGTTTGAGTGAGTGAGTGAGTGAGTGAGTGTTTGAGTGAGTGAGTGAGTGAGTGAGTGAGTGTTTGAGAGTGTTTGAGTGAGTGAGTGAGTGAGTGAGTGAGTGTTTGAGTGAGTGAGCGTTTGAGTGAGTGAGCGTTTGAGTGAGTGAGTGAGTGTTTGAGTGAGTGAGTGTTTGAGTGAGTGTTTGAGTGAGTGTTTGAGTGAGTGTTTGAGTGAGTGTTTGAGTGAGTGTTTGAGTGAGTGTTTGAGTGAGTGTTTGAGTGAGTGTTTGAGTGAGTGAGTGAGTGAGTGAGTGTGTGTTTGAGTGAGTGAGTGTTTGAGTGAGTGAGTGTTTGAGTGAGTGTGTTTGAGTGAGTGAGTGAGTGTTTGAGTGAGTGAGTGAGTGAGTGTTTGAGAGTGTTTGAGTGAGTGAGTGAGAGTGTTTGAGTGAGTGAGTGAGTGAGTGAGTGTTTGAGTGAGTGAGTGAGTGAGTGTTTGAGTGAGTGAGTGTTTGAGTGAGTGAGTGAGTGAGTGTTTGAGTGAGTGAGTGTTTGAGTGAGTGAGTGTGTGTTTGAGTGAGTGTTTGAGTGAGTGTTTGAGTGAGTGTTTGAGTGAGTGTTTGAGTGAGTGTTTGAGTGAGTGTTTGAGTGAGTGTTTGAGTGAGTGTTTGAGTGAGTGTTTGAGTGAGTGAGTGTTTGAGTGAGTGAGTGTGTGTTTGAGTGAGTGAGTGAGTGTTTGAGTGAGTGTTTGAGTGAGTGAGTGTTTGAGTGAGTGAGTGAGTGTGTGTTTGAGTGAGTGAGTGAGTGTTTGAGTGAGTGAGCGTTTGAGTGAGTGAGTGTGTGTTTGAGTGAGTGTGTTTGAGTGAGTGTTTGAGTGAGTGAGTGAGTGTTTGAGTGAGTGAGTGAGTGAGTGTTTGAGTGTTTGAGTGAGTGAGTGAGTGTTTGAGTGAGTGAGTGAGTGAGTGTTTGAGTGAGTGAGTGTGTGTTTGAGTGAGTGAGTGAGTGAGTGTGTGTTTGAGTGAGTGAGTGAGACACACCTGGTCGGTGATCTTCTGGAAGTGCACCTCCACAGTGCAGCTCTGCAGGTCCGGGTGCTCATCTGAGCTGTGGATCAGCACCGACAGCTTCTTCGAGCGGATCTTCTGGGCCCGGTACCCGAACACAAACAGCATGGAGTCGATCACGTTGGACTTGCCACTGCCGTTCGGCCCGATGATACAGGAGAAGCGCTGGAGAGAGAACGGGTCAGGCAGAATGCAATGGTGAGATAACAGCGCTGGAAAACCATCACTCATCAACCTGATTACTCATTTATTCTATGCACTTTTATCGTGCCGTTTACACAAGTTAGTATTTCTTGTGTTCAGTGAATCACTTGTTTTTCAGACCCTTGGTTAATGGTTCTGAAATAAATGGCTAGCCTACCTAATCTATTGCATGTCTTGAAGACATTAACACTCAGAATACACATTAATACACTTAATTTTCTGTGTCTGCTGCTGGAGGTTTGCACCTCAAACAATGATCAGTAAAGGCCAGATTGTAAAATCAGTCCACAAGAGGGCACAATAACTCAACCCGACAGCGGTTTATTTCCGAACGCACAGGCCAAGCCAGGGGTCCGTTCTCACACACCTGAGAGGATTCGACAGATCTTCTCATCGCATTACTGATCTCTGGCTTATTCAGTTCTTCAAACACATTTGTGGGTTTGATTAAATATCTGCAGGGCTCCAAACAAAAAAATCAAATAAGGAGCCATTGGCTCCTATAGGAGGAAAAAACAGGCGCCAAATAATTTTTTTAAGAGCCAAATAACAATGCACTTACTTTTAGCACCCTGTTGTTTGCATGTCTCTCCTCTTCTTACAGTTTCAGCATTTTGATCTTGTGAATGTTCTGGGAACTGAAGCTTATTTGGGAACTGAAGCTTATTTGGGAACTGAATGTCGCTTCCAACTAATGAACTATATACAGTCAAATTAATTTTTTTATGCAGAATCTGAGCCAGTGTCACTGCCACTGACCATGATTATGTCCATATCACTTGGCCACTGAGTGTAGTTAGGCCGTCTCCTGTTCTTTTTTGCAGAAAGCCAGCGTTTTAACACATGGCCAGAAAGCCAACACATGGTTCAGGATCAAACTGTTCAAGTGATGGGCCTTCAGTGCTGATCCTGATCAAATCTTCCAAGGTTGACACATGGAGTGAATTGCGTACTTTAGATTTTATCCTGTTTTGAGCTGAAAAGCCACGTTCACACTGAGCAGCCGAAATTGGTAGGACAAGCATAATCTCAACTAGATGCAAAACATTCTGGAAATCTGTGCAGTAGGGCTCTTTTGTTAGTAGGACTTCCCACAAGCTGCAATAGGATTTATCTGAAAACTGTCCTTTAACAAGGGTTTTCAACAATCTCCATTCTGCCTGTACAGCAGTGATGTCACATCCATTTTTCAGCAAGATGTCTTGATACCATTTCAGCAGTGTGTCAATTTCATTTACCCCAAAATTGTAGATGTCGTTTGGCCAAGAATCATGACAAAAGATTGAGAAGCATTGAATGATCTCTGTCCCTTGTATGTTTTTGTGCTGTGTGTTGTCTCTCATTATTTCAAACCTCCTTTCAAGCTCCTTAACTGTAATGTCTACAGTTTCATCAATGAGATGGTTTAGTTCTTCATTGAAACCTTGGAGATCACAGCCTTTCAGCTGTATGTTTTGAAAGGAAATGCCCACGTAGTCGGATGAGGCTGCTTTTTTCTGCCTTCTGGTCTGTTTTTCTCTTTGGGCTTTGTCCTGCTGCACCACATTTTCATGCTGAGAGACTGAATTTAAGTTTGTGTGACTGAGAAATTCCTCCAACTTTCCATTTCTCACTGGTTTGTCCTTCATTCCCTTGATTGTACAAACACAGGAATCAATAGCTGCTTTAGCCTGAGGTAGAATAAGCGAGTTCTTCTGAAGCACAAGACTCAACTGTGAGATTTCTCCAAACAGGTCATGGAGAAAGTGACAAAACCCCACAAAAGGCAACTTTTCCATTTGTTGTGAGATGTGTTTTGCTCTTCCTGTTATTTCAATGTTTTTGGATGAGGCAGCAAGGTGTTGCATGTGGAAGTGCACAGCTGTATATTGGCCCTGGCCTGTAGTCTGATCAGATGCAAGAAAAACAGAAAGGGCTCTGTAAATGTGAGGCAGCCAGCGCTGGGTCTTCACAGCAGAAGGTGTTCGTATGGCACATCCTAACTCCATGCCAATGGCTTTCAACTCACGCTTGCTTTTGGGGCTAAAATGGTATGTTTTCCATATTAGCTGTAACAAGTCATAGACATTTTGAATCATTGGAACAGACTTCTGAACATCCAGCATGGCTAATTCCAGTCTGTGTGGCATACAATGAAAGGAAAGAATGTGCTGTCCTATTTCTTCTCTTAAGAGAGCACCTACTCCTCCTCGAGCACCCATGTTAACGGCAGCCCCATCTGCTCCAAATGCAGTAATCTTCTTCTGCCACCAATCACGATCAGTTTGTTTAGCATCACTAAACAAAAATTTTATTTTATCTAATACTCCATGTGCATGGCAGTGTTCAAGCTCAGTTAAACCAATAAACCTGTTCACTGCCACACCTGCAGAAATGTGCCTGCAGTATGCAATAGCGTTGTCTCTCCCAGAAACGTCTGTGCCACAGTCAGTGATAATGGAGATGTAATTTGCTGTCTGTGCATCTGTCAGTGCTTGTTCTTTGAGCTCATCTGCAATGCATCCTACAAACTCAGCACAAGATGTGTCGTTGTCATACGTTTTGCTCACATCAAGTCCGTTTTTTCTCATTAGTAATATCTGTGAACTAAGTTTATTGAACGGCAGCTCTTCCCGTGCGATCATATAGGCTGTGTTAAATTTCATTTTTAACTCCTTCCATTCCTTTTCGTCCCGCAGCTCGCATGCACGAGAAACTGCACGTGCTAACAGTGTAGTCTGTGGAGCATTCTTCGCGATTATGTGATCGCGTGCATTTTTATGCTTGTTACTGTCCCCGTGTTTTCTCACAGTCTCTTTTTTTAAATGGTTAGTTCCTGCAATGAACTCCGTTTTACCCGCTATTTCTTTGCCTGCTCTTGAACAAAAGTCACAAAACATTTTTTGTGTCTCGTGATCATACCTCAGCCAAGAAAACTCCTGAATCCAGGACGTTTTGAAATGTCTTTCGGCACGGTGTTCATTGACTGATGCGGAAAGACGAATCTCTGTGTCGGTGTCCCTGGCATTCTCTAGCGCGCTCGTGCTGGCACAGCTGCTGGAGCCTGCTTTTTTGTTTGCAGGTGTGTCATCGGTGCTGGTTATTGACAGAGATGAGGATTGCTGGAAGAAGTCAGATATTTTTCGCTTTGACATTTTTTTCTTGCGCGGAAAGGTGACATTCGCTTTACCCGTTCATATTTTGGCGCTTTCACTCAGTGACGTTCACACAAAGCATCTCATTTCATGACGTTAACAAAACAAATGAAGCGATAGGCTACTGGTTATAAAACATGCACGTAGGATGCAAATTTTACAATCAAAGGGAGTAAGTTTGTATTGTCGCCAATGGCGACCTTGACAGAAATTTCACTCGCAAATAAATATATTTGTTCGCAAATGCGACCATTTTAGTCGCAGTTTGGAGCCCTGTATCTGGATTGAGTCGTCTGAGATTACTGTGCGTTCTTGTGTTCATCGGAAAGGGCGGATATATCGATACTGATGATGTGTGAAATGCAGATGGAGGGCCAGCAGTGACGAGCAGAGTGAAGGAGATGGAGGAAAGTGTGTACTGTGCTGGTGTAGAACGGCACACTCAGAAAAACAGCGGCACCCTCTACTGTACACGCGCGGATCTGAGCGGCGCCCTCTACTGTACACACGCGGATCTGCGCGGCGCCCCCTACTGTACACACGCGGATCTGCGCAGCGCCCCCTACTGTACACACGCGGATCTGAGCGGCGCCCTCTACTGTACACACGCGGATCTGAGCGGCACCCTCTACTGTACACGCGCGGATCTGAGCGGCGCCCTCTACTGTACACACGCGGATCTGAGCGACGCCCTCTACTGTACACACGCGGATCTGCGCAGCGCCCCCTACTGTACACACGCGGATCTGAGCGGCGCCCTCTACTGTACACACGCGGATCTGCGCAGCGCCCCCTACTGTACACACGCGGATCTGAGCGGCGCCCTCTACTGTACACACGCGGATCTGCGCAGCGCCCTCTACTGTACACACGCGGATCTGAGCGGCGCCCTCTACTGTACACACGCGGATCTGAGCGGCACCCTCTACTGTACACGCGCGGATCTGAGCGGCGCCCTCTACTGTACACACGCGGATCTGAGCGGCACCCTCTACTGTACACACGCGGATCTGAGCGGCGCCCTCTACTGTACACACGCGGATCTGCGCGGCGCCCCCTACTGTACACACGCGGATCTGAGCGGCACCCTCTACTGTACACACGCGGATCTGAGCAGCGCCCTCTACTGTACACACGCGGATCTGAGCGGCGCCCTCTACTGCACACACGCGGATCTGAGCGGCGCCCTCTACTGTACACACGCGGATCTGAGCGGCACCCTCTACTGTACACACGCGGATCTGAGCGGCGCCCTCTACTGTACACACGCGGCGCCCTCTACTGTACACACGCGGATCTGAGCGGCGCCCTCTACTGCACACACGCGGATCTGAGCGGCGCCCTCTACTGCACACACGCGGATCTGAGCAGCGCCCTCTACTGTACACACGCGGATCTGAGCGGCGCCCTCTACTGTACACACGCGGATCTGAGCAGCGCCCTCTACTGTACACACGCGGATCTGAGCGGCACCCTCTACTGTACACACGCGGATCTGAGCGGCGCCCTCTACTGTACACACGCGGATCTGAGCGGCGCCCTCTACTGCACACACGCGGATCTGAGCAGCGCCCTCTACTGTACACACGCGGATCTGAGCGGCGCCCTCTACTGTACACACGCGGATCTGAGCGGCGCCCTCTACTGTACACAAGCGGATCTGAGCGACGCCCTCTACTGTACACACGTGGATCTGAGCGGCGCCCTCTACTGTACACGCGCGGATCTGAGCGACGCCCTCTACTGTACACACGCGGATCTGAGCGACGCCCTCTACTGTACACACGCGGATCTGAGCGACGCCCTCTACTGTACACACGCGGATCTGAGCGACGCCCTCTACTGTACACACGTGGATCTGAGCGGCGCCCTCTACTGTACACACGCGGATCTGAGCGACGCCCTCTACTGTACACACGCGGATCTGAGCGACGCCCTCTACTGTACACACGTGGATCTGAGCGGCGCCCTCTACTGTACACGCGCGGATCTGAGCGACGCCCTCTACTGTACACACGTGGATCTGAGCGGCGCCCTCTACTGTACACACGCGGATCTGAGCAGCGCCCTCTACTGTACACACGCGGATCTGAGCAGCGCCCTCTACTGTACACACGCGGATCTGAGCAGCGCCCTCTACTGTACACACGCGGATCTGAGCAGCGCCCTCTACTGTACACGCGCGGATCTGAGCGGCGCCCTCTACTGTACACACGCGGATCTGAGCGACGCCCTCTACTGTACACACGTGGATCTGAGCGGCGCCCTCTACTGTACACACGCGGATCTAAGCGACGCCCTCTACTGTACACACGCGGATCTGAGCGACGCCCTCTACTGTACACGCGCGGATCTGAGCGGCACCCTCTACTGTACACAAGCGGATCTGAGCGGCACCCTCTACTGTACACACGCGGATCTAAGCGACGCCCTCTACTGTACACACGCGGATCTGAGCGACGCCCTCTACTGTACACGCGCGGATCTGAGCGGCACCCTCTACTGTACACAAGCGGATCTGAGCGGCACCCTCTACTGTACACACGCGGATCTGAGCGGCACCCTCTACTGTACACACGCGGATCTGAGCGGCGCCCTCTACTGTACACACGCGGATCTGAGCGACGCCCTCTACTGTACACGCGCGGATCTGAGCGGCGCCCTCTACTGTACACACGCGGATCTGAGCGACGCCCTCTACTGTACACGCGCGGATCTGAGCGGCACCCTCTACTGTACACACGCGGATCTGAGCGGCGCCCTCTACTGTACACACGCGGATCTGAGCGGCACCCTCTACTGTACACACGCGGATCTGAGCGGCACCCTCTACTGTACACACGTGGATCTGAGCGGCGCCCTCTACTGTACACACGCGGATCTGAGCGACGCCCTCTACTGTACACGCGCGGATCTGAGCGGCACCCTCTACTGTACACACGCGGATCTGAGCGGCGCCCTCTACTGTACACACGCGGATCTGAGCGGCGCCCCTTAAGCCCCGTTCACACCGCCAGCGATTTTGTCGCTACATGTCGCTAGTCTCTGTACTGAGAAGTCGCTTGTGGGCGTTCATAGTGCTGTCGCTCTAATGTTATTGGTAGACTGCACGTCTGGCCATATATCTATACAAAATACCATCACAAGTGACCTATATAATTTTAATTTGACTAGGAATTAGGCTCAAAAGAAACAGTATGCTGTTGGGAGAGTGTTTTTTATATTACCACAGCAGTGTTCAGTGGATTAAATCATTTAGTAGATTAACGATCGATCAATCAACAAATTAAACTCACTCATTCTGTCATAAATTACTAAAACGTCATTCGAATTTGACAAATAATCAATTTTCTTGTCCCTAATAGTCAACATAATGCAGGGGAAACTGTAAAATGATCTGCAGCAGTTCTAAACTTGCATCATAAAATTACAACACTCGAACTATAAATGTATGAATTAAACTCACTGAGACTGTCGACAGTTTCTTTTCCTTTCGTCATTTTATTGTATCCATGTATGTGGTTAGGTGACAGTCAAATCATATGAAACAGTGAAAATGCCCTCGAACTCTTCTGTCTTGCCTGCACTCGAGACGGTGACGTGAGCTCCACTGAAAGTCTTCTTTCCTATTGGTTGTCGCTCGCGAAAATCGCTTCTCATTTGCATAAAGTTGAAATTTCTCAACTTTTGTCGCTTGTCTCTTGACACGCCCACATTCTGTCGCCAACGGTCACTGTCGCTCGTGTCGCTGGGTGTCGCCCGCGCTCCATTGAAATGAATGGGATCATGTCGCTTTGTCGCTGCGTGTCGCTAGCAGTGTGAACGGGGCTTTACTGTACACTTTTTTTTTTTTTTACGTTGCACTGAAAGCTAAACTCTCACCGCTACTGCATGAATTTTAAGTGAAACGTTTAGAATTAATAATACCAACTCAATGTTTTATTAATTATCTAGCAACGTAATTGAACTCAGTTATTATTTATTACCTTCGCTTGAGCGTTCAAATCTGGGTGGTGATCCCGCAGGTACTGCATCAATTTGATGTATTGGCTCCTTTAGCGGAAACTTTTTTACGGCAAGTTTTGCAGACAGGCTATCCGTCTTCTTCAATTACACCCTTGTCATCCTTCGTGTAACCAAAATGCTCGCGCCCTTCACATATAGCTTTTTCCAAAGCGCTAGGGCGGTTTCACTCCAGAGGCGTGTGTCGTTGCTGTGTTGGCTGTCGTCACTTGACCTACGGTGCGCTTGCGGCATTCTGAAAAGTAGAGAGGTTATCTCGATGCGGTGCCGTCGCTTCCATTATGAGCGTGCATACCGCGCGCCTACATTTGAAATAACGAACTTGAGCGCGCAAAAAACGCAATATGTGAACAGGCCCTTAAGGCGTTTTTTTCGGTGGAAAAAGTCCCTCTGCCATAGTGGGTTATGAGCACGGCACTTTAAGCTGGTGCACCGCTGGTGTAACTGTTTTCGTTTTGTGTTAGTTGCAAAAGTTCTGTTCCGTGCAAAACACTCGTGTAGCATAGTCTTTACGATTAATTAACCGTGACGTTTTAAAGCGCGGTTAATTGTGAAATCCGGTAATCGCTGCATCCCTAGTTCCAACCCCGTAAGACTTTCGTTCATCTTCGAAACACAAATGAAGATATTTGTGATTAAATCTGAGAGCTGTCTCACTCCTCTATAGGCTTCTAAGGGATTGAAACTTGCCGGCCCAGAAAGTTAAAGACCGTTAAAATAGTCTAACTGACAAAGTCAGCTGATTTCCTTCTGTGTGGGCCTGTAACAGCGCAGCGCTTCTGGGCTGTACGTCACACGCCTCATTATTGGCCAGCATCACACACGTGACCAGCGTCGGCCAATAGGGAGCCTACATGTGACGTACAACCCCAAAATCTAAAATATGGGTTGAGTAATTACTGACAGAGTTTCCATTTGTGGGAGAACTACCCCTGTAACAGCAGCGGAGACCTGAGGTGGACAGGTCTGGGTCTGGTACCTTGTGGAAGGGGCCCAGGATCTGCTCCCCGGCGTAGGACTTGAAGTTCCTGTTGAGGATGTGTGTGATCATGAGGCGCGGGGCCCCGGGCTCAGAGCTCATGGCGGGGGGCGGCGGGGGGGCCACGCTCTCCAGGATCTCCTGCAGACTGCGCTGGTCCAGCACCTCCACCGGCTCGCCCACACACACGTCTGCAGCTGAACAACACACAACACCAGTCAGAGGAGGAACACACACACGTCTGCAGCTGAACAACACATCACAACATGTAAAGTCACGGAGAAATTTTGCTCATCCGCAAATCAGTATGTGAACTCACCCAATGAGAGTTGCAACCTTGTAGAATATTATATTTCAAAAACAACGGATTTAAGTGCTAGATCTCTTATTCAATAGACCTTATTCGCAAACACCGGAAGTAGCTAACCGCGGCCATATTGTTGACATGACATCTGTCCTGCTGCCCCGAGCCGCGCGCAGATTTGAGTTGAGGGGAGCAGTAACGTTAGCCTAATGGCTTCATCTCGTCGGTATCAAGAGAAGATAAGCTTGATTGGTGTGGACCCACATCAAATAGACCCAATAGCATTGAGTAAAGATCCGTCCTTATTGCCAGCCGTAACTTATCCGGATATTTATAACTATCTCGTTCATACAGTATCCGTATACAAACTACAATTTACCTCAACAAGGCAACATAATGAACGACACGTCTCATTCGTGGAGGTGGAAAAACAAGTTCTTTGTGACATGCAAGATTTGTTGTATTAAAATGTAAATGCAAAAGAAAAGGCACGAGAGTCGGTTGTTTTTGTCAATTTTAAGTTTTAATTTAAAATGTTTGCGATTTTAATGTAAGTACATGGTTACAAATTTGACCACTTGCTTGAGCAACTTAATATATAGGACCTTCGTTCGTCTTCAGAACACAAATGAAGATATTTATGATTAAATGTGACAGCTGGATCACTCCTCCATAGGCTGCCTAAGGGATTGAATCCTGACGGCCCAGAAAGTCAATGAAGAAAATGTTTAAATATTCCATGTCACAACAGTGGCTCAACTATAAGTTTATCAAGCGACGAGAATACTTTTTGTGCGAAAAAACAAACAAAAATAACGACTTTATTCGACTATTCCTTTTCTTCCTTGTAGGCCTGAAACGAGACTTCAAGAGATTTCCACGACGCATGCGCGAGAATTGCGATCTCCTTCAACTACTTCAGTTCAGTTCTCGCGCGTGCGCGTTGTGGAAATCTCTTGAAGTCTCGTTTCAGGCCTACAAGGAAGAAAAGGAATAGTCGAATAAAGTCGTTATTTTTGTTAAGTCGTTCCGAAGACGAACGAAGGTCTTACGGGGTTGGTACAGCATGGGGGTGAGTAATTAATGACTTAATTTTCATTTTTGGGTGAACTAACCCTTTAACTGACGTTTAATGAAAAAGACGTTATTTTTTTTAAGATTTTTTTTTTTTGTTACATTTTTGTCACCATTTCTGAACAAGTTTAATTCAGTTAGTAATTCCAAACATTATGTGATCAAATACACACAACTTGTTAACACACTCCACAGCGCCACCCAGTGCATTTAATTATAACTGCGAGCTAGTGCGTGGGATATATATCATATAATTTATATATATATAGTTATAATATCATCACCACAATGAGAAATCACATGAAATCCAAACAGTCGACTGAGGAAAGACAGCTGACCAACACTGCATCACGACTGCGCAGCTGGACCCCGCGTGATCCGAGCTTAGATGATAACTTATCTTATAGCAAAATGATTTTGAGACATATACTTCCTTTAAGTTTCGTTGAGGGAGACCGGTTTAAGAACAGAAAACGCAAAGTGCTGTTAGAAACTAGGAACACCGTTATCTTTGTGTCTCTGAGGCGTCTGTCAGCAAAGCGCCTTTTCTCACTCGAGCATAAACTGCTGGCGGCGCCCCTGCATGTGGATATTGTTTTTCTCAATATAAACGTGAAACAATATAAACACGATAATCATACGCTGACTCGAGTGTGTGTGTACGTTCTGTACGATATCTGGCGCAATCGCTTTATTAGGTGTTTTTTTCCCGTTCGCGCTGCTTGAGCCTGCTTTTATTAATGCTTTTGTTTTTATATTTTTTGTTTACACATAGGCCTACTGTTTAATGTTTTCAACTAAAAGAAAACTTTAACATATATTGTAAGCTTGTTGTGTATATTGCCTAATTGTAAGCTTGTTCAGAAATGGTGACAAAAACAAAACAAAAAAATTCAACTTAAAAAAATAACGTTTTTTTCATTAAATGTCATTTAAATAAACGAATATTCGATTTTTATGAGCCCGAATATTCGAATGCAATATTTTAGAAAAATGCCCATCCCTAATTGAAACCATCAATAAATCAACATTTTTTGCATTTGTTAAATGTCAGAATTGAGCGAGGGATAATTTTCATGCATTTCTTTTTTCACTTTCATTAAAGTCAGAAGTATACATTAAGTTTAGTGTCTTTAAACAAAAAGAAACCTCCAGATGTTTCCACTAGGAGCTTGAGAAGCTTCTGATAGGTTAATTGAGTCCATGTGAGATGATTGGTGGCTCGCCTGTGGACGCATATAAAGGCACAGCTCAAACACAGAGCCTCTTTCTGTGACATCATGGGGAAATCAAGAGAAATCAACCAAGACATCAGGAGAAGAATTGTGGACCTCCACAAGCGTGGCTCATCCTTATCACACCGCTCAGGAAGGAGGCGGATTCTGAGTCCCAGAGAGGAACGCTTTTTGGTGCGAAATGTGGATCCCAGGACAACAGCAAAAGACCTTGTGAAGATGCTAGCTGAAACTGGTACGAGAGTCATCACCCACAGTAAAACGAGTCCTGTACCTCCATTACCCCTTTTCCACCAACAAGAACCGGGTGCTGGTTCAGAGCCAGAGCCAGAGCTGGTTCGGAGTTGGTTCGACTGACAAGCTTACTAAGAACCGGTTTGCCTTTCCACCGGCTTGAGAGCCACAACAGAGCCAGATCTTACGTCACTGCATACGTCTCATGTTGCCCAGCAACGCTAGTGCGGTAGCGCCAAACACAAACACGCCAGGCTTGTTCGAGATGCATCGGCTTCTCGCAGATCGATCGCCGCATGACATCAAAGCACTGCGAAAGCGATCCAAAAGCACAAGGAGATCTCCATGATCTCCAAACACTCCCGCAGCTCCGATCGGTCCGCGCCGCTTCGATGCATCTCGAACAAGCCTTCTATCAACAATGGCGGCCGTTGCATTACTATTGATGCTCATGGCTTTGCGAACCTAACGTACATCGGCATCCAAACAACGTGTTCGTGCAGCTCGCCGTAACTTGCATAAACGGAGATTACAATCGAGCTGCTATTAGCTCGATTAGCTGCTAATTCAAAAATAGCGGTCACAAGTTTCTAGTTGGCCACGGTAACCCCGCCCCCCAGCCGCTGACGTAAGCGGTTCTTACTTCTAGACCAGCAATGATTTGGTGCTACTTAAGAACCACTTTTACTGGTTCGGAGCTGGTGCTTTGGTGGTCGAAAACCAAAGAACCGATTTGAAACTAGGCTCTGGCTCCGAACCAGCACCAGCTCTGCCTTGGTGGAAAAGGGGCACATGAGCTCTGGTGAGTTACTCCGGGAGAAGAAAGCCATTATAACCACCGTAAACAAGCCAGACTACTGTTTGCAACTGCACATAGGGACACAAATCTGAATCTCCAATGTCCTGTGGTCTGATGAAACAAAAATTGAACTGTACCATACCTCCAAATTAGTTACAAAGTGGCTTAAGAACAACAAAGTCAAGGTATTGGATTGGCCATCACCAAGCCCTGATCTCAATCCCACAGCACAGTGCGGGCGGCGCTGAGAAGGCCTACAAACCTGACCCAGTTACACCAGTTCTGTCAAGAGGACTGGCCCACACTTACAGCAAACTACTGTGGAAGGATGCCCATAACGTTTGGCCCAAGTGAGACCGTCTCGGGGCAATTCTGTGAAACAGTAAGGAAGTGCATGTATACTTCTGACTTTGATGAAAGGGATAAAAACAAGACATAAAAATTATCCCTCGCTCGATTCTGACATTTAACAAATGCAAAAAATGTTAATTGATCTGAAACAGAAAAAGTTTACTCTGATTTAATGTATGACAGTAAAGAAATAAAAGTTGTTTTTTTCTGAAGTGTATGTAAATATCTGGTTTCAAAAAAAAAGGCTTTATTATTTTGGCCGGTGTTTTCTCATCTACCAGTCGCCGTGCCAGGAGAGCCACACGGCTAACCTGGGGTGTGTGAACACACGTTTCACACCATATTCACGGCAGCAACTGTAGCAAAACTGTGAGCGTACGAGTTTCTTAATGTGTGATTTGTAGAATAGGATTTGTGCGCCTGCAATGAGGAATTAGAGAAGGTGTAACTGTTGTGTTGTGTTTGTGGGAGAGAAAACAAGTCTACAAGTTTGCAACTCTTAAAACATTTCTCTGTGACTTCAGATTTACTGATACACAACTACACACTCCACTGTCACAGGCCTTCAGCTGATCTGCACCAAAAACACCTTCACACTCCCCCACCAGGTCTGTTCCTCATGGCTGAACTACAGGGTTCACACACACACACACACTTCAACTTTCAAAATGTCATACTTTTGCAGAATTAAATTTCCAATGCTCTCCGTTTTCGGACCACATTTAACAATTCTTTCATTCAGCATTATATTTGGTATAAAGTACAGTCATCTGTGACTATTTTCATTTTTCTCATCTCAAAGTGATAACATGCACGTTTATACTTTAGAAAACTGAATATGGACAATATTCTGGAAAGCACAAGCATTTCACCATACTCAGTTTTCCTCTTTTCCAAACTCACGCAGACCTGGAAATCACTCAAATAACACACTTTTCCAAACTGCATAGGATCCCTGTGAATCACATGTCAAGTTGTCTGCTGTTTTGTTAAAGCTACGAGGAATGATTTGTGAGCCTCACTTTTAATGAGATTACTATCATAAATCACCATGTAGCTTTTTCTCCCCTAGCAAAAGTGTGTGTCCCAGTCACATTACAGCGGAACACATTCCCAGGTCGTGTAGCATTTTTACAGCCGCGACTACATCGAAACTTACTATCTTCTTACAAGAAGAATACATAACCCGTGAACATTAGCAGTGAGCCAGCTAACTGACTCCACTAAACTATGATGAGGAGGAAAATAAACACGAGCTGAAGAGTTGAGAGCGCGCGCTCGTGCGCGGCTGGTCTTACCGTTCCCGTGCGCGCGGCCCGGTGCAGTGACGCTCTTCGCGGCACCATCATCACTATCGCCATCGCACGCGTCCCGCGCCTCCGCCGCTCTCCGGGAGGCCGTCGAGCTCTTGCTGGTCTTCGCAGGCATGATGACCTGAGGAAGAAGAAGAGGAGCACAGTAACAGCGGCTCGAGTCTCCGTGCACAGCGCTCAGCTCCCTGTGTGTGTGCGTGTGTGTGTGTGTGTAGCGAGCTGCTCAGCTCTCGGGTAGAGCAGGGACAGCGACATGATCATCATCTGAGATGGCAATACACGAGCTCGCCGTGTCAACCCGACCGAGACCCAGCCCTGTAGCTGTGTGTGTGTGTGTGTGTGTGTGTGTGTAGCGAGCTGCCCTCACACTTGTGTCGTGTGTGAGAGGTAAACCCGATGACGACATGACAACACCGCACACGTCACGCGCGCTGACAGCTTCACCGCGGCGAGCCTCGAGATATACACTAACGTTAACTATATAAGTTACTGTCACTGTGCAGAGAACAGCTGAGAGTGGCTTATATTATCGAGCCAGACTACATGTGTGTGTGTTCGGTGCACTCTTGTGAATAACGAGTTCACTGTCTGCATGTGTGCTAACGTTACATGTTTGCTTTCCTAACATACACACCAATAACAAGAGTTATACATCATGCTTTCTCGCAGTAACTGTTACTTAAAATACAATAAGATAACTTACACGAATTAGATTAAGGAAACGTTTTGTTTCAGGATACAACTCGCTAAACATGAATATGCTGCAATCGAGAAGCCAGTTTTGTAAGATCGAGTAAAACTAGGAAATATATCCACATTTATGAACCCAAACCGTGAGTGTTAATCGAGCAGTTTCACAGTTAGTCATCAGAGCAGATAAACATGTGTAAGTTATGCGATCTGACGCCCCGCATTAAAGTCGCATTCACCTCTGTCTGGTTCGGCTGATTCCCTCACGCTCGTCGAGTTTAGTCCGCGTTGAGTTCCTCTGAAACGGATTCGCATGTACTGAGAGTTCAGAGAGTAAAACGAGGGAGAGTCTGCGCTCGTCCACTTCCCCGGCTGCTGAAATCTCACTCGTAAATGGCGCGTAAACTGAGTGTGACGAACCCGAGTCCGTTGTGACCCGCGCAGTGCTTCATGGGAACCCCACGCGTCACGTGACCGGGCAGTTGTTTGTTTGTTTTAGCGGCAACAGGCACACTGAGCATGTACAAAAGTCGAATCAATGGCAATTTATTTAAAAACAGTATAATTTAAGTTTCAAAAGCAAAAAAGAGGCCATAGCGTTAAAGAAAAATAAATACATACACACTGATTTTTTTCTCTAATCAATAAATAATTTAGCAAATCTTACATGAATACGTTAAATTTGTCCCCCCAAAAAACTGAGAATGAAAAACCGAGAATGATTAATAAAACACAAATTATTTAATATTATCAGATACGGGCTTTGATATTATGCATATGCACCGCTACGTCTCGTGAGAAGTGAGGCAGTAGGTTTGGTGGAGTTAAGTCTCGCGAGATGTAGGGCAGCGTTGTTTTATCGCACGTTCACTTCCTAGTATTCTGCAGGGGAAACAACCCGTAACATAACAAAAAGAAGACGATTGGGAGAAGATGTATACGACTAGTGTTTGCTCAGAAGTGTTCTCCCTCAACATAGACAGCCTCAAGATCATTTAATGTTTTTAAAGCTATTTTATTCAAAGGTAACGTTAGCTCGCTAGCACGGCAGTGGCGGACGCGTTTCCGTGGCAACGGCGCCTTCAGTCAGGTAACGTTAAACAAACATGTTTCATTACCGCTAAGTTACTCTCCTCAAGATAGATGTCACATTTGAGTGGATTTTCATCGTTTCTTCTTATAAACAGGGAACTATATCGCATTTAAAGCACCAGAGAGACGCTGAAGGATGCGGTTGAAAACATCTCTGCTGAAGGACCCCAAACATATCCTTTACATTTACTGTTCACATGATGATGTAGCATAATGCATAATCTGTAAAGAACACGCTGTGTTTGTATCTGTCTAGAGTTTACACTGATTTCCTCTGATTAACGTTACATCTCTTATTTTGCTGTGACGACGATGATGATGTTTGGAACACACACTGGACGTCATGGTCACTATAATATGTAGCAATTTTGGTTCTTTCGTGAATTTATTAAGGGTCTCCTGGAAATGTGACCAAAAATATTACGTTACATACAACAACTTGAACTTTAGTGCTGTAAACAAATCCTCTAGTCTAAACTCAGTGTGAGTAAAGAGTTTTGTGGTCAGATGAGACACAACATGAGCTGTACAACAATAATCTTTAACCCATACGCACAGTGTGCATTATGATGCTCTGAGGCTGTTTTACAAGCCAACAGATGTGGTGGAAGATTCAGTCAAAAGCTTGTGGATGATGGACACCAAAAGTGCCGTAATTGACGTAAAAATGCAGCCAAACGTTTTATTTTAGTATTTTTCACCTAGCCGATTTGGTCACATTTCCAGAAACTTTTGAAGTTTAGTCTTGATCATAAAACGCTCACACTGCATTCCATACATAAAAATAAACCTAAACACTTAATCCCAAGGTAGAAGAAGTGAAAACAAATGAGGTGTTCGTTTAAGTGCTATATTTTTATAGTGCTCAAATGAGATCCTGAGAGCTGGTTGTGATCGTGGCAGACGTGACGTGACGACAGCAGCATGACCAAGCTTCAGTATCACTACACAAACTCTGCTGAACTACATTCAAGACAATTGTCCAAAGATCATTTATACCAAAAAGAGAAGTTCACAATGGGCAGTTTTTGCCATTTAAAAGAGGACCTATTATGTCTTGATGTAGTTTTCAGGCTCTACTAGAACAGGTTTTCCTGCTTGAATGTTGATTATTCTCCTCATATTCTCCATTGTTGCGGCTCCTCTCTGCCCAGTCTGTCAGTAACGCTCTGTTTACTTCCTGTCTCTATGAAGCCCCTCCTTCTGAAAAGCACACTGTGCTCTGATTGGTCGGCTGGATCAGTGTGTTGTGATTGGTTGAGCGCTTCGAGTGTGTTTGTGAAATGTCCCGCCCCTTTCCATAAGCGCCAGTTTAACACACTACTAACTAACTCAACCAGGCCCTGCCCCTTTATTCTGCGCATTAATTATTATAATGAGGAATATTGTGACGCGTTCGTTCCCGGAAGAAACTCAAGACTACACTGGAGGCGTTTCAGGAGTTTCAGAGAAGAACTGGAGCTTTGCAGAGCTTATTCAGACTCAAACAGCAACATTACTCACTAAAGCCCCATTCGGACGGGATTTAATGTAATTTACCACAGGACGTCTGTAATAATAATGGCCAGTTCGCACGGGATAAGAGGTCTCAGTAAAACTAGCAGAAGTGGGAGAGGAACTCGATTAACACACCGCCGTCACTCCTGTCATCATGTGTGTGTTACGCTGCTTCCTGACATCACACGCACACACACATAACACCTGTATTTATATATATAAAACAGTTAGGTAGGTCCGGTCGAACGATGTATTAATTCAACTCTGAGTGGGTTCTGTTGGTAATAGACACTTAGCTAGCGCTAGGAGAAGAGTCGTGCCTCTAACAAGTGCTGTCGGTCTTCTTGCTCTGAGTGGTGTGGAAACACTGGAGTTTAGCACAGACGTCTCCCAGTGTCTAGAACACAACTGATGCTTCATCAAGCGCCTCCATACTTGAAAAACCGCGGTAAACTAGATGATGGAATATTTACGTACATTTACAGCAGGTCTATTCACACGCGAGTAGTGTCACCTGAGGTCATTTTTCCAGACCTTTTTCCAGCAGGTGAAAGTCTCTGTAATCTTTACTGATATTGACCGTAATGATGACTGAGATGCACATTCAGACGGGACTAAAATCACTGAGAAGCTCTGGTAATAATTACTCTACCCCCCCTCTATCTCCATGTTAAACTAGTGCCGTCTGAAAAGGGGTTTAGGAAGAAGATGAACATGGAGAATAGGTGCTGTTTAAAACTCTGGTGTGCTGTCCTGTGGCATGTCTGAGGCTGTTGTCCAGAGGTTTGTAATGAGTGTACAGGACAGCTGTTGGAGCCCTTAACAGCGCTGCACACCGAGAGCTGGTGAGCGGGGTGGGGTGGACCTCGGCGGACGAGCTGTACTCCTGCAGCGACGACCACCAGATCCTCCGCTGGAACCTGCTCTCCAACGACACCAGTGTGCTGGTCAAGCTGCAGGACCACATCTATCCCCTCGACCTGCACTGGTTCCCCAAGACCCTGAGCGGGAAGAAGCAAGCCGGGGCCGAGGTCTTCGCCCTCACCAGCACTGACGGTAAGCCTCAGCTATGATCCTCCTCCTCACATGTGCTGTGCTAGTTCAAAGGGGACATATCCTGAAACTCTGAGTTTCTCCGTGTGTTAGTGCTATAATCGGGTCTGCTGTGCATCTACCGACCCAGAAAACATGTAAAGTGAAACCCAGTCACTATGTTCTGGTGAGCCTTTCTCTGCATGTGAAAAAATAAGCCCATCAGATTTCGCTCCTTCTGACGTTTAGAGGATCTTGTTATAATATTCCCGGCCCTTAATCTGCACGTTTACACACACCAGCGACATTGGGTTCGGCGAGCGCCGACAGAGACCAGTTCTAACGCACTGGAGAAGATCCAGCGACGCCTGAAACTGTTCTGTGGTTGAGCACAGACGACACTGAACACTATTGACCAGAACATGTCACCGCTGTCTTATAAACACCTCAGGAACTGTGGACACTTGTGGAAGAGTTCAACATGATGAGGAGATGATCAGTGTAACTCCACAACAACTACACAAATGTCTCCGCTAACATTCAGAAACGTGTAAAAGTGAAGCTCTCCCTGAGTCTCTCCGTAAGGCTGCACTCGCTGCTGGTTACTCCTGATTCTGGATCAGTGAGATTGGCCTGTGTTGTTATTGCCGGAGTCTCTGAAGCTCCTGTAAAGGCTCCGCCCTCTTCTGAACGGAGGCGGAGCTAAAGCTCATTTGCATTTAACACACACACAAAAAGGAAGCATTTTTGCTCACACCAGTACTGGCTTTAAAGCTTTTGTTCAGAGCTGCTGACAAACTGTATTTCTGCTCACATGCGTCTCATTTGCACAATATTTAATGCTTATTTCGTGCACCTCTAACCTGCACTCACATGCACTAAATATAGCACAGCGGAGGGCAGCAACATGCTGATTTGCAGTTTTAGCCGACCACAAATTACACCGAACGCTGATGGTTCTCTTGCAGCGCCACTAAGCATACGCCTGGCTAGTGTCCTCGATCTCTGACTGCCGTGTGTCTGCAGCGCTGCTCGGAGCGGCTCAGAGGAACACGCACGCACAGTATGCAGAGTTTTGCACAATTTGGTAACCAGATTAAAAAGTCTACGGCTGAATTTCTAGGTCATATTTCACCCCAGAAAAAAACACATTAAGAAGCTAAATTGAAGTCTGTGTTTATGACAACAATGTAACAATATTTTCATGACAGTTAAGCTGATATTTCCCACAAATTTGACCAGATGTTGTACTTTCACATTCATTGGTAATACTCGGTATTTGCAAATTGCAATGATCGACAAGGGTGTCGAGTTACAGTCAAGATATTTAGAGGCATGAAGACATTTTATTCAAGGAAAAAACTTTTAAAAATGTCATTTTGGTGATCAAAGATGAGTTTTAAGGGATAAACTGACTACAGGGGGGCTTTAAGGCCCGTTCACACCGAGGATGATAACTATAAAGGTTTATGAATGATTCTGTGAGAATAGGGATGTCCACACCACAGCTGCAATGATAACGACACAATATCATTGGATCGGCCGATCAGAATCCACCGGACTTCAAAGAGCTAAATAGAGTTATCGTTATAGTTACAGTTCTTGCTGTGAATTATGGGCCTTTACAGCACTATTATGCAGTGGTTGTCTCCACTCGTCTAGTGTGTGTGATCAGAGCATGTGTCCTCGCTCTCACTGGACTGTGTGCTGTTGTGTTGTGCAGGCAAACTCCACCTGGTGTCCAAATCGGGCCGCATAGAGAAGAGTGTGGAGGCGCATCGAGGAGCCGTTCTCGCTGGACGCTGGAATCACGACGGGACCGCTCTCATCACAGGTTCAGCACTATACACACACATCAATGATAAAACCACACTCTGTTGTGTTCATGAAAATTACTAGTAATTGTTATAAATTACACAAAAAAACCCCATTTAGCCTGTCTATGAATGTGATATTGTAACAGACAGTCAGTGTCAATGATGAATAAATAAAGTCGCTATTTGACCAGTTTAATCAAGAACGTGTTTGAAAGTCATGCCACATTGCATTCAGTGAGCAAGACAAAGACGACTGTGGTCATACAACATGACCAATGTTTGACTGAACTGTGAGATTAGTTATTGTGTAGCTCTTGTTTTCAGCCACACGTCATACAGAGACGCTAGTTCCTCGTAGATAAGGTCAAGTCCCACTCTTTAGTTTTTTCTGATTGTACTGCTTCACATTATTAAAGTAACATGGGTACAAGCTGAATTTAAGCACACAGGTCAGATTTACAAGGATGTTGTTTTCCTTTGTGTGTGTGTGTGTCAGCTGGGGAAGATGGACAGCTCAAGATCTGGTCTAAGAGTGGGATGCTGAGGTCAACTCTAGCCCAACAAGGTACACACACACACACCCTCACAAACACTCATGGTTGGTCTTAAAGCACATTAAAAACATCACATAGACATATAAACAACATTAAAAGCTGGACTTTAAACGTTCAGTCTTTTAATTCCATTTAAAGTCCATTTTATTGAATAATTTTATTACGATTTAAATGCCCACAAATGAGTTCAAAGGCATCATACCTTCAGCAGAAGAAACTCCTGGACATCATATAAAGTCCTTCTGGACCTGGAGAGAACAGAACCTGTGATCACTAGAGCTGCAGTATAATGAGCTTTATGATGTACAGTAACGCCCACTGTTTACTGAGTGTACTTAGAGTCATTAGTAAAACTTGTGTGTAATTCACTCGTCCAGCATGATTAACTCACGTAGGGTTGAGTCAGGGGCGACATCTGCTGCTGTGAGACATCACACACACTTATGCAACACCTTGACACATCAAAACACATGTTAGCCCAAACAGAATTCCCAACGGCCCAAACTGAGTTGTCTGAACAATGCTGCTGAAACATTCCCAGCATGCACTGCAGCATGAATACATCATAGGATCATTGTTTCGCAGTTTGCTGACTTTTCAAACCCTTGTTGTTGTTTAGTCATTATTATCAGTTATTTGTGGTGTTGTGATGATAAGAGCTCATGTTTTTACATTTGTTGATCGTCACCATTCTTGAGGTTTATGTGCAACTTTCTAAAACTTTATCCCAGACATCTTTGCTTTGCGGCTTCAGAAAGAGACAGGAGATGGAGCAGGGTTCACTTCACATATTAAGTGTTCTATATGGCTACTCTTAACTTGATTTGCTGTGAAAGCCCAGTATTAAAGCTCTAATGGCGTCACGGGAAGTCCATGTGACGGGCACAAACATGCTCACAGTGTTTGAGAGTCTCTGTGAGAGGAGTTTCAGCCGTCCATCGGAGATCATTCTAAAATATGCCAACATTACGTTCTGTTACGTTTATTGTTGTCTGGTAACACTTTATAATAACTGCACACTATTAATCATTAGTTGAGCATTAGTAAACAGGTAATTCATCATTTATGAAGCATTAATATACATCAATAAGCAGTTTATAAATACAGCTATAAATGCTTTATTCTTGATTTTTTAAGTATATCTATAATGTGTTTAATAATTGTATTTTCATCCTTTATTAATGATCAATTTATCTTTTTTATATGAAGTATTGCATTATTTAAACCAGTTATTTAGGAGTTGTCAGTGGTTCATAAGATCACTTAGAAAGTGTGATGGTTTTGCGTATACTAAATAAGGCAAGGGTGTAGAGTTACATTCAAGGTATTTTAATGCATGAAGAAAGTTTTTTGTCACAGAAAAACCTTTTAAATATGTAATTTTGGTGAACGTAGATGAGTTTTAAGGGATAAATGATTGACTACAGGGGGACTTTAAGAAAGAAGAGGATGCGTGTCAGGTTGGGGTAAGAAGTGAGGATTTGGTTCAGAGAGAGCTCACTCCGGCAGTGTGTTTGAGCAGGGATAGAGGAAACTCACTACAGCCTCCCGTCAGCATGACCCCACACACACCACACACACATGACCACTGTCTGAGTTTGTGTACATGCGCACCAGAACAATGTTTATTGCAAGAAATCATCTTAAGACATGGAAGCAGCGTTCAAGTTTACATGCGTTGTGTTAGTGGCGTAAGCAGCTTGCTCCGCACTGTTTATTACTTTAGTGATCCCACACACACACACACACTCTTGTCTTGACCGCATGCGCTCTCCAGCAGAAAGCCAGGTGTGCTGCACCGCTTCCTCCTGATCCCTTAATCGGCCTAAGAAAAACAGCAAACCCCTGAAATAAGCTGTTTCCCAAGGTTCACATGTATGGGTCAGTGTCTGTGCATATGAGCAGTGAGCGGGTTAACTCATGTGTGTGTGTTTGACAGGGACGCCGGTGTACTCGGTGGCCTGGGCTCCAGACTCGGGACGGGTTCTGTACACGTCGGGGCGGCAGCTCGTGGTGAAGCCACTGCAGCCCAGCTCTAAAGTCCTGCAGGTACTCACAGCACACACACCATCAGGATCATCACTGACACACAGGTGCATCATCTCAACACCGAGGTGCATGAAAATTGGCAAACATGTTTAAGTCAGGGGAAAAGCACAGTTACACAATCTCTGTTAGGTGTAAGCAATATAACAGCTACCCATATACCAGTTCAAATGTCTTAACCGGTCAAAGTTTTCGGGTATCGATTCTCAGAGCCATGGGAAAAAAATCATATTTTCCTGATTTGACTCTGAGTTTGAGTTTACAGTCCTAATGAGATAACAAAGGCTGTGTAACTCAAAATAATGGGAGGAACCATTTTCTGATGTGTTGCACACAAATACAATTCCCAAATCATTTGAAGAAGTTCAATTTACCTGATGAACTGATGCTGTTAGTGAACATCCCAGCGGCGCATGACGCTGATGAGAGTTGTTGAGATGAGTGTGTGAATACACTGTCCCTCACTAACACAACAGACAGCTGAGAGAAGACTAGGGATGGGAATTGATAAGATTTTATCAATATCAATGCCACTAACGATTCTGCTTATCGATGCGATTCTTTAACGATTCTCTTATCGATTCCTGATAGCACTGTGTGGAAAAAAGTATTCATGCTTTTTCGGGGGGAAAAAAACAAGTGGTTTTATTTGTTTTAAAGCTTACACTTGAGTAAGCAAACTGTACTTTTTATGTAATTTATGTAATAAATGGAACCTTATTGTAAAGTGTTACCGATTAGTTAAACGTACCGTGAGTTCAGTGTTGGAAAGGTCAGTTGTTTTAACCATCCATTAAAACGAATCGGTTTAAAGGAGTCATTAGTTCGCGAATTGGACGTGTCATTATCGGACGTGTGCCGGTGTGTGCTGCCTTGTCGAAAAATGCTACCGTAGCGCGAATCGATCACAGAATGTCGATTAATATTATATGAAATACAATTATAATACCATTCTAAGTTATGAGTAGCTAATGTATAGCCTACTGTAGACTAGGCTACTGTTTTTATTTTTAAAACGGTGTGAAAAGTAAAAATTATCATCAAATATTCATATTTGACTTGTCAAAGCACACCTTTCCTTAGTAACTAAAACTTTCAGTTATTCTTGTTCAGCTGGCTGACCGTACAAATATTCATATGGTAGTTAGCATTTTTTAAAGGGAAATTACATGATAACACATGAAAATTGACCTTTTGTTAAAAAAACTGTGAGTCTGCACATGCGCATAACCAGTAAATAGCAAATCTCGATGGGTAGCATGAATCGTCAGAACACCGGCGGTTGGGACATCCCACAAGATGTGTCATCACAGAAAACATTTCATCACTGGATAGTTTTTTTTTTCCGTTTATTTAAAGTGTGGTTTATGACAGCTGAATGTGCGGAACGCTTTTCAGAGAAGATAAAGGAACGTATTTTAGCACAATTCACACCCAGCGGTAGCCTAATTCAGGAAAAACAAATCTCCCAATGCTCCACATGAAACACTAGTCTCCCGACCTTACCATCGTGTCGTTTATTTTGATTTATATGTGCGAGGGAGAGAGCAAGACAGCGCTTAGTTTTGAGACGGTGAAGCCGCCTTGCTCCGAAGAGAGAGAGAGTGCGCGCGCGCGACCGGGGCTCTCTCTCTCTCTCTCTGCTCGTTCAGTTAAACATGCGCCCTGTCACAAGCGCAGCAGTTCATCTAAATTACTCACCGATCAAATAAGACTTTGGCGGTACAAAAAATCGCTTTGGACGCCGTACTATGGTGCTTGATAAAGGACAAAAGGGACAGTTGTGAGTTCACGGTCTGTACTATGGCTGACTCAGAGCAGGAGCATCGATAAGAGGACTCGTTAACGTCGAGGGCATACAATATCGATGGATCGTAAAACTTAGAACCGGTTCTCGAGTGGAACCGGTTTTCAATTCCCATCCCTAGAGAAGACAGCAGTGAAGAAATGGTAGATGTGTTTGACCTGGAACTTGTATATTTACCAGTTATTTTTAAGCTTCTTTTTTTTAACTCCCTGCCATGTCTTTGGAACGGGGTTTTATGGTTGTAGAAACATAAACAGAACCTTCTTAGAACTTTATTATTTAGTTCCCATACATGACCAAACATGAGCCCAATACTAGCGTTAGGGGGATGCTGTGCGTTCGCTGGGTAAACGGTGATGTAGTCATGTCACATGACTAATCGTGAGGATTGAGTTGGATGGGATGGCTAGAGATATGTCTGTGTTTTTGTTATAGTGGTTATAGTGCACGACCCTTGACCTCCTCACCTCCTCCAAGCTGAGGTCAGACCCAGGGGTGGGGGTCACAGCGGGTCACATTTACTCAGCAAAAACACACAACACCACGCATTCAGATCTCTGGAAACAAGAGTGTGTGTGTGTGTGTGTGTGTGTTTGTGTGTGCGCAGTTTTCCTAGAGAGAACAGAATCTAGATTAGGATGTGTGCACATGTGCTCGGGCTGTGCAAACATAGCTTATACATACAATATTAACTGTACTGCAGTGAACTTTACACTCATCATCGTCACAGAGTCACAGAGTCAGCATAATGGGAGCTGTAGTATGGCACAGCATGGCTATCACACTGTTTTAATCAATCTCTGCAGGAGTTTCTTTCGCACTTCACAGCAGAATCATGTACTGAAGTGACTAGAGAAGCAGTCACAGGAGGTGTTAGTGTTAAACACACACCGTATCCAGTGGATTCTGAGTCAAATGATGCTTAAAGGGTTCGTGCACTCAAAAAGGAAAATGACTTTTGATGACTGAAGACATTATTAAAGTATGTAATCCATGCGACTCCAGTGGTTTAACCTCAGTTTTACATGAATCTGCAGCCTGTGTTCAGGAGAGCACCTGCGTTGCATGTTGTGTTGATGCGAGAGCAGCCATTGTTGTGTAAACGTGCGTCAGAGATCAATATTTTGTAAATTATGTTTTTTTTGCACAACCAAAGCTCTCACGTTGCTTTATAAAATTGAGGGTAAACCATTGGAGTCACATGGGTTACTTTAATGATGTCTTTACTACGTTTCTGGGAAAGTGGCAGTTGCGTAGACTGTCAACGGAGGGACAGAAAGCTCTCAGATATCATTAAAAACATCTTCATTTGTGTTCTGACGATGAAGGAAAGTCTTGTGGGTTTGGAACGACATGAGGGTGTGTAATAAATGACAGAATAGCCATTTGTGGGTGAACTAACACTGATGTCATCGAGTCCACTTTGGTGTATTCATATACATGTCAAACATATTTAAAAATGCCCACTAGAGCATAATGACAATCATAGGCTGTTGCTGTGCGTGTGTTTCTGAGTGTTCTGGTCAAACTCAAACGTTTGCTCACTTAGGGAAGTCCCAGCACAGCTCTTCTCAACAAGACACACAATCATTCCTGTAGCTCAAACCTCAAATACATGAACTGACAACATAACTGAACACATTCGTTGAATGCATTGTGAGTCGCTTTATGTAAAAGCATCTGGCAGTGTAATAAACAAACAGCGCTCATGATTGTACGTGCCTCTGTGTCTGCAGTGGAAAGCTCATGATGGAGTCATTCTGAAGGTGGACTGGAGTGCCGTCAATGATCTCATACTGTCAGGAGGAGAAGACTGCAAATACAAGGTCAGCACATGTCAATAATGCAATACCAACGAGTTAAACTGTTGCTGTGTTGAAGGCCGCTTCACGCCTGATGTCTTGCTGTGTGCTGTAGAGGGCATCTGATCACTCGGCTCACTGATGTCCCTGTGCTTTCACATGAACATGCTTACTATTAAAGCTGCAGTGCAGGTTATTGAGCCCAGTACAAAGCATTCATCACGGGTGTTCACATTCCAGTCGGAGCCTGGCACAAACGCTCCAGTTTCAGTGGCCTCAAAACCTCAAGTTACAGGCACAAAGGGAAGGTGGCAGCGATACAGCTCATATCAACGTCAGCCTGGCTTTGCAGAGATGCAGGTGATAACTCATACGGCCAGATTGAGTAAACAGGGCACATTAGTGTGAGAGAGCAATCCCATAACAGAGTATGGCGCGTGATCTACTGATAACACAGCGGATAATTTCTATAATGACCAACACAATCTACAAAGAGCAGCACGAATTAGCGTCTGGTTTAAGGTGTGTTTTTTTGGGCAGTAAATGATGGCTCAAACACCAGTACATTGACCAGAGCAATCCTCTCCTCCCATAAATCCTGCGTCTGAAAGGGGAACTCCTGCAAATGCATATGCAACAAGGTCAGCCGCAAAAATAACCCTGTCCTCGACCTTTCAGGCCTAACTTTTGTAACTTATTTTATTTTTACAACTTCACTTATTTTTTACAATTGTTGTTCGATGAGCCGAAGCAACAGGGACAGATATTTACCTGCTCAAAAAGCATAATTTACAGAAATTTGTCTTTAATCTTTCTATGTAATGTCTTTTATTTTTAGAGGGTCGAGTTATGACCTCATTAGTGACATTTGCTCTGATTACATCATCGCCTGTGATCATGGGTACACTGGTGCGCCTCAGGTTATTATATTCACCTGTGCTGTCTTCATAATGCAGCTTTACCATGACATTATGTTTAATGGTGCAGGAAATGATTTCTGAGAAGCACTGTTGATATTTGAACACCCAAACAAGCACACCTCTCACACAGGCACAGGCACTGACAGCTGAGCAGCAGACAGCTCGCGCAAGCACAGATGATCCAGCTGTGGGCCAACAACAGCAACTGCGTATCTCAAAGCCACGGCCACTCGTGTAGGGAGCAGCATCAGTTTCAGGCCCTCCTGCTCTCTGACATCTCTCTAGAGCTGGAGAGCTGCTCTAATATTAGCATGCTTCCTGAAGCTCTTGCCTGATCAGAACCATCATTACCTCAGCAATCACAGACTGCACTTCTAACCGAGCAAGATCTACTTAACCACAGCACTCATGTTTATAACACTAGCCGCTGAGAATCGCTGTGTTGTGCTGGGCAGCTGAGAGCAGTGTTGACCTCTGCCCTCCAGGTGTGGGACAGCTATGGGCGGCTCCTGTTCTCCAGCTCTCCTCATGATTACCCCATCACTGCAGTGGCCTGGGCTCCTGACGGAGAGCTGTTCGCCATGGGCTCCTTCCACACGCTCAGGCTGTGTGATAAGACCGGGGTAAGTGGACCTTCCTCATTCACACATGGGCTTAACTACACCACTAGCTGACCGGTTTAATCACTCTCCTCTGCACATGTTCAACAGATTGAGAGTTTTAAGTTCGTTAGAGTTGGAATGAAATGGAAAATGGAAATCTATTTTCTGAATGCATCTTATTGATCTTATAGTGAACTATTAATCCATGCATAACGAACACAGTGATAAAAGCTTCAGCCATTATCCGGAAAATTTGATACCATCACATGCCTATATACATATAGGCCTACATACATATATTAACAGATCATGCCATTTCCACCTCATTATCTAACATATCTAGTAGGAATTCGTGCCTGTAATAGTTTATAGAAGTGAAAGTAATTTCTTTCACATGGTAAGTGCTTACTGAAATCCTGGACAATTTCACCTCTCACATAAACTCATTGTAACGGGCTTTCGGCCACACTCGTGTGTGTGTGTGTGTGTGTGTGTGTCTGGTGAAGGGTTAAAGCTGTGAGGGTTTCATATTGTGTGTGTGTGTGTGTGTGTCAGGTGAAGGGTTAAAGCTGTGAGGGTTTCATATTGTGTGTGTGTGTGTGTGTGTGTGTGTGCGTGTCTGGTGACGGGTAAAGCTTTGAGGGTTTCATATTGTGCGTGTGTGTGTGTCTGGTGACGGGTTAAAGCTGTGAGGGTTTCATATTGTGCGTGTGTGTGTGTCTGGTGACGGGTTAAAGCTGTGAGGATTTCATATTGTGTGTGTGTGTGTGTGTGTGTGTGTCTGGTGACGGATTAAAGCTGTGAGGGTTTCATATTGTGTGTGTGCGTGTGTGTGTATGTCTGGTGAAGGATTAAAGCTGTGAGGGTTTCATATTGTGTGTGTGTGTGTGTGCGTGCGTGCGTGCGTGTGTGTGTGTGTCTAGTCACGGGTAAAGCTGTGAGGGTTTCATATTGTGTGTGTGTGTGTGCGTGCGTGCGTGCGTGCGTGTGTGTGTGTGTCTAGTCACGGGTAAAGCTGTGAGGGTTTCATATTGTGTGCGTGCGTGCGTGCGTGCGTGTGTGTGTGTGTCTAGTCACGGGTAAAGCTGTGAGGGTTTCATATTGTGTGTGTGCGTGCGTGCGTGCGTGTGTCTAGTCACGGGTAAAGCTGTGAGGGTTTCATCCGGAGTGCTGTGTCAGCGCTTCACTGCATTAACCCCCTCAGTAAAACACACGCGAGTGCCAGAGCACGTAAACACACGTCTGCAGTTTTCCAGCTCAGCTCAGAGACCATCACAGATGCAGTACAGATGTATTTACTCCTAATCTAACACATTTTGAATGATCTGTGTGTGTGTGTGAAATGTGGTGAGTCAGATAAATAAGCTTGCCTTCAGTGCTGGGGATTCTCATTTCAGTGCAGTTATTAGACTGTCAGAGGGACCTTTGATTCTTTAGGCTGGTGTTTGATCAGCAACAGGTTCTCTAGCGGTGTCCAGTTTCAGTTCAGCAAAGGTTGCTCAGCTCCTGCTGTGTAAATGATGCATCAAGTCAAGTCAAGTCAAATATATTTCTATAGCGCTTTTCACAATACAGATTGTATCAAGGCAGCTTCACAGTATCAATCAAAACAACTTAACAATGTTTGTTTATTACTGGAAAAAAGACATCCAAGTTTCGTAGAGCTGATCAATGGTATGATTGGTTAATTAATTTGAATATCCCCAACTGAGCAAGCCAAAGGCAACAGTGGCAAGGAACCGAAAAACTCCATCCAGTGACCTAAAGGTGTCCTAATGTCATGAGTTGCTCCGAGACTTGGAGGTGAAGATCCAAATGCAGCTTTATTATAGAATAGTCGTACAGGCAGGGTCAAGTATCAGCAAACAGGACAATGGAGAAAAGACAGAGAGAATCCAAGAAACAGGCAGGAGTCCAAGAACAATCCAAAGTCAAAAACAGAAAACAAACACGGGAAACCGCTCAGAAATGCAGACACACAGTACAACAAGACTTCGCGGTGAGTGAATGAATGAACATGGTATAAATAGACAGACTAACAGGATGAGACACAGGTGAATGCAATCAGTGAATGAGGTACAGGTGAATGTGATCAGTGATAAGTGATGGTGAGTCCGGGCAGTGAGTATTGGGAAATGTAGTTTGTGAGTGATAATAGTCCTATCTGGAGTGCCCTCTGGTGGCTCTCAAGGGCACTCCAGCTGGTGACCGTTACACCTAGCACACCATCAGATGACCCTATGGAGAAAAAAAACCTTGGGAGAACCCAGGCTCAGTCGGGGGCCAGTTCTCCTCTGGCGTTTATGAACTAGAGGCCGAATTTACAGTTACTGTAAGATAAAAAATGTATATGAATGCCTGGCTAAATAGATGCGTCTTCAGTCTAGTTTTAAACTGTGAGAGCGAGTCTGAGCAACGAACAATATCAGGAAGGCTATTCCAGAGCTTCGGAGCTAAATGTGAAAATGCTCTGCCTCCTTTGGTGGATCTGGATATCCTAGGAATGACCAGAAGCCTCGAATTTAGTGATCTTAAAGAGCGCGATGGATTGTAAGGCGATAGAAGATCCGTTAAATAGACTGGAGCTAAACCATTTAGAGCTTTATAAGTCAAAAGCAACACCTTGTAATTCATACGGAACTTAATAGGTAACCAGTGTAGAGATGATAAAATCAGTGTTATATGATCATATTTTCTTGATCTAGTAAGAATTCTAGCGGCTGCGTTTTGGACTAACTGTAGCTTGTTTATTGAAGATGCAGGACAACCAGCTAATAAAGCATTACACTAATCTAGTCTTGAGGTCATGAATGCATGAACTAACTTTTCTGCATCAGAGACTGATAGCATGTTACGTAGCTTAGCAATGTTTCTAAGGTGGAAAAAGGCGTTTTTTGTAACATATGAAATATGCTTTTCAAAAGACAAGTTGCAGTCTAATGTAACACCCAGGTCTTTTACTGTAGCGGATAAAGTAACAGGGCATCCTACTATGTTAAAGTCATGCTGTGAAAGGTTTTGTGGACGGTTTTTACAACTGATAAGTATTACCTCTGTCTTGTCTGGATTTAATAAAAGAAAATTACGCGCCATCCAATCTTTTATATCTTTAACACAATCTGTCAATTTGGATAATTTAGCGTATTCATCTGGCCGTGATGAAATATATATTTGAGTGTCATCAGCATAACAATGGAAACTAATTCCATGTTTCCTTAGAATATTACCAAGTGGCAGCATATATATTGAGAATAATAAAGGGCCTAACACAGATCCCTGCGGCACTCCATAGTTTGCCGAAGTTATGATCGATTTTTCTCCATTTAAATAGACGAAATGGTAGCGGTCAGATAAGTATGACCTGAAACAGCTTAATGCTTGTCCTTGAACACCAGTGTAATTTTGTAGTCGATCTAAGAGTATTGTGTGATCTATAGTATCGAACGCAGCACTAAGATCAAGTAAAACTAGTACTGAGATACAGCCTTGGTCCGAAGCTAAAAGTAAACCATTTGTGATTCTAACAAGCGCAGTTTCAGTGCTATGATGTGGCCTGAATCCAGACTGAAACTTTTCATAGATGTCGTTTTCTTGCAAGAAAGAGCCGAGTTGAGCGGACACAACTTTTTCTAATATTTTTGACATAAATGGAAGATTCGAAATGGGTCTATAATTTGCTAGGTTATTTGGATCTAATTGTGGTTTATTAATAAGAGGTTTTATAACTGCCAGCTTGAACGTTCTTGGAACATGACCTAAAGATAAAGATGAGTTAATAATATTGAGAAGAGGCTCTTCCACTATAGGTAAAACTTCTTTCAGTAGTTCAGTTGGTATAGGATCTAATAAACATGTTGTTGTTTTAGATGAAGTGATAAGTTTATTTAACTCTTTTTGTTCTATGGTTGTAAAGCATTGTAATTGTTCTTGCGGGGTGATAATTGCGGCTGAATTATAAGGCGCGAGCAAAGATTGAACGTTTACGATTTTGATTCTGATGGTTTCAATTTTCTCGGTGAAGAAGTTCATGAAATCATTACTACTAAACTGTAACGAGGTATTTTGTTCAGACGACGTCTGTTTATTTTTTAGTCTAGCCACGGTATTAAATAAAAACCTTGGATTATTTTGGTTGTTTTCTTTTAATTTGCGGAGGTGCTCAGCCCTGGCCGTTTTAAGGGCCTTTTTATAACGTGACATACTGTCTTTCCACGCGATTCTAAAGATTCTATTAGTTTTTTTCCATTTACGCTCTAAATTACAGGTTTCTCTCTTTAAAACATACACTCACCTAAAGGATTATTAGGAACACCGTACTAATACTGTGTTTGACCCCCTTTTGCCTTCAGAACTGCCTTAATTCTACGTGGCATTGATTCAACGAGGTGCTGAAAGCATTCTTTAGAAATGTTGGCCCATATTGATAGGATAGCATCTTGCAGTTGATGGAGATTTGTGGGATGCACATCCAGGGCACGAAGCTCCCGTTCCACCACATCCCAAAGATGCTGTATTGGGTTGAGATCTGGTGACTGTGGGGGCCATTTTTGTACAGTGAACTCATTGTCATGTTCAAGAAACCAATTTGAAATGATTCGAGCTTTGTGACATGGTGCATTATCCTGCTGGAAGTAGCCATCAGAGGATGGGTACATGGTGGCCATAAAGGGATGGACATGGTCAGAAACAATGCTCAGGTAGACCGTGGCATTTAAACAATGCCCAATTGGCACTAAGGGGCCTAAAGTGTGCCAAGAAAATCCCCCACACCATTACACCACCACCACCAGCCTGCACAGTGGTAACAAGGCATGATGGATCCATGTTCTCATTCTGTTTACGCCAAATTCTGACTCTACCATCTGAATGTCTCAACAGAAATAGAGACTTATGAGACCAGGCAACATTTTTCCAGTCTTCAACTGTCCAATTTTGTTCAGCTCTTGCAAATTGTAACCTCTTTTTCCTATTTGTAGTGGAGATGAGTGGTACCCGGTGGGGTCTTCTGCTGTTGTAGCCCATCCACCTCAAGGTTGTGTGTGTTGTGGCTTTACAAATGCTTTGCTGCATACCTCGGTTGTAACGAGTGGTTATTTCAGTCAAAGTTGCTCCTCTATCAGCTTGAATCAGTCAGCCCATTCTCCTCTGACCTCTAGCATCAACAAGGCATTTTTCGCCCACAGGACTGCCGCATACTGGATGTTTTTCCCTTTTCACACCATTCTTTGTAAACCCTAGAAATGGTTGTGCGTGAAAATCCCAGTAACTGAGCAGATTGTGAAATACTCAGACCGGCCCGTCTGGCACCAACAACCATGCCACGCTCAAAATTACTTAAATCACCTTTCTTTCCCATTCTGACATTCAGTTTGGAGTTCAGGAGAGGCTCATGCTTATAACAGTATCCTGGTGGACTAGACTCATTTAGACCGAAATAATCATTTGGTTTAAGCCAGGTTTCAGTAAGGCAAAGAACATCGAAATTATTATCTGTGACCATTTCATTTACAATAACCGCCTTAGGTGTGAGCGATCTAATGTTTAGAAGACCTAGCTTTAGAAATTGTTTTTGTTCACTAATAGCGAGATTTTTTGTTTTAATAACAATTAGATTTTTTCTAGATGCCGCAGTAGATTTATTATTTGATCTTAGTAAACGAGGAATAGACACAGTTTCTATGCAATGTTCTACACTAGTATTAATATCAATTAAATTGGTGCAGTAGAGACTGTGATTTGGATTTTTGGATACTAGTCAAACGGTATTTAACATCTTGGAGATGTTATCCGACAGAAGATCTGCCCCGATTCTACTTGGGTGTAAGCCATCAGCGCGGAAAATCCTTGGTCGCTCCCAAAACAGATTCCAATTATTTACAAAGAGCAGTTTCTGCTCATTGCACCATGACAATAACCATTCATTTAGTGCGAATAATCTACTGAACTTTTCATGCCCTCGTCGGTACGTAGGAAGCGGTCCAGACACAATAATCGATGTTTCAGGCGATGTGCTGCGTACCGCATCGATAAGGCTCCTGATGTCTTTCTTCAGAACCTCCGTCTGTCGCAGCCTAGTGTCGTTAGCTCCCGCGTGCAGCACAACAGCTCCGACGCGCTCGTCACCGTTCAAGATCTCAGTTACCCGCGCAGTGATATCGAGAACACGAGCACCAGGAAAGCAGTGACTGTGCACCTTACTTTTTCCTAACGTAGCGTGGACGTGTCGGACGGTGGAATCGCCGATGATCACAGCATCGCGTTCCATTTCACGAAGAGGGGAGAAGCGGTTCTGAGTGGAGATCTCGAAAACCGGGAGGGGCGAAAAGATTCTTGCCCTGGCTCGCGGCTTCCACGGAACCACCCAGGCTTCGTGGTGGTGTGTTGGAGCCGGAGTGAATGAAACCATGGCTGATCGTGACCTGGACGCTCGGGACCAATGCTGAGAAACGCACGGAGTAGACGAGGTCGGCGTCAGCGGGTTACTAACGTTAATCACTGATCCGTGTGCATCAGCGCGTGATGTTTCAAGAGCTAAACGCCGGTCTCTCAGCTCAGCTTGTCTCTCTAGAAGGTCACGGATCTGCTTTTCTACAGCTTCTAATTCAGACTGCACCGCGAGCAAATCAGATTTGTTCTCATCTGCACCAAAAGGTAGATAACATACACCAGATATATTGACCATTTTAACAGATGGACAGTAAGTTAGCAATGATGCAACCAGTGATGCTATTAATATTTATACTAATTTATGACTCAAGTCTTGGGTAAAAACCGTCTTTTTAGTGGTACGGGTGTAATGTAGACGCACGATAGACGGGAAAATGTTCGTTTGTAAGTGAGTGTAAAGAAGACTCGCTCAACCGTGACCCATAGGTGTAAAGGACCGGTGTTGGGTAACGGCTTGAGACGCATCTGCTCAACAGTCCGAGTTGTAATTATGAGTTAAATGATGGTTCAAAACAGAATAAAAGAAAGAAATACGGAAAAACAGAAAGAAATACGAACCTAATACGAGGCTTAGACAGCCACAACGCAAACAAACAAACTCACAGCAGACAACGAGGCTGACAAAAGGAGTCGATCGCAGGGCGAGCAACAGTGAAGCGGTGTCTCGCTCTACGACCAACAAACAATGTTCCAACCGTATTTGCGGTTCCAGCCATATAATGGCTTGAGACGCGTCTGGCCAACAGTCCGAGTTGTAATTATGAGTTAAATGATGGTTCAGAACAGAATAAAAGAGAGAAATACGAAAAAACAGAAGGAAATACAAAGCTAATACGAGGCTTAGACAGCCACGATGCAAACAAACTCACAGCTCACAGCAAGCAGCGAGGCGGACAAAAGCAATCGAGCAATGATCGCGAGAGATTCAGTGCCAGTGACGTGTCTCACTGAATGAATACTGATATTGAAATGCATTCATGTTCAGTGAATACCATGTCATTCAATCAAGATTACGGTTTACAGCTGCATGAAGAACTAACCATCGCACTACATTCAGGTCAAGTGTTGAAGTGTTGAACAAGTGTCACTGTAACCAACCACAGGGCTGTTATGAGTTATTATCGAGCTCATAGTGTGCATGTGTGGTGTAGTGCACATATGCCACTTGACAGCAGTGTATTTATGAGTGTTTGCAGCATCTGGACTCTCACTCACACTAACCAGTGTGTATCCACTTCTTCTTCTTCAGTGACGACTGAATTCACCCACTCAGTTTGCCATGCTTTCTGTTGTGTGGACCTTGAAGCCAAGCCAATTTCAGAGTAGGTATAGAGTTGACTAAACCACACCAAACTACTCTTACAAAAAACAAATGTACTCCAAGTTCATCTTATTAAGTATAGCTAAGTAAAGTTCAAGTATTCTCTAAGTATTCTTTTTTAAAATTTAGTTTCATGCTAAAAGACAGAAAATAGAATAAACAAGGCATATGCATGTACAAAAAATACATTATACCATTCCCTCACTCGCTCAACCCAAAAACTGCGTACGCCCACCCACACACACACATACATACGCAAACAATACAAACAAAACTAAAACAAAGCTACATTTATCGACCCCCCCCCCCCCCCCCCCCCCCCCCCCCACCCTCCCTGAGTGATCTACCATGTATCTTTAAGTATTCTTTAAGTAAGCATACTAAAATCAGACAGTAGTGGACTTGTAAGTTTACTGTTTCAGTGATACTCAGGACTACATTGGCCCACTTGTGACTTTTTAGTGTATAAAACAGTAGCCTTTTAGGTATACTTTAAGTGTAACAGTTGTAAACTAGTTGTATACGTACAAATTAACGTATAGGTTTACTGATAGTGTACTAGTTAAATACTTGTAGCGCATTTTTAGTTTATGAAAATACACTTTTAAGTGTACTGTCAGTAAACTAACAGATTAGTAGTTTTATACTGCAAGTATACTTTTTCTTCAAGTGAACCTAACATCATACTTAATTGTGCACTTTAAGTATACTATTATGTAGGTATTCATTTTTTGTCTTTTTTGTTTTTGTCTCTTTAACTCTTTAACTGTGCTTTAACTCTTTAGCTTTAACTGTGCTTTAACTCTTTAACTGTACTTTAACTCTTTAGCTTTAACTGTGCTTTAACTCTTTAACTGTGCTTTAACTCTTTAACTGTGCTTTAACTCTTTAACTGTGCTTTAACTCTTTAACTTTAACTGTGCTTTAACTATTTAGCTTTAACTGTGCTTTAACTCTTTAACTGTGCTTTTCACTCTTTAGCTTTAACGGTGCTTTAACTCTTTAACTGTGCTTTAACTCTTTAACTGTAACTGTGCTTTAACTCTTTAACTGTGCTTTAACTCTTTAACTTTAACTGTGCTTTAACTCTTTAACTGTGCTTTAACTCTTTAACTGTGCTTTAACTCTTTAACTGTGCTTTAACTCTTTAGCTTTAACTGTGCTTTAACTCTTTAACTGTGCTTTAACTCTTTAGCTTTAACTGTGCTTTAACTATTTAACTTTGCTTTAACTCTTTAGCTTTAAATGTGCTTTAACTCTTTAACTGTGCTTTAACTCTTTAGCTTTAACTGTGCTTTAACTCTTTAACTGGGCTTTAACTCTTTAACTTTAACTGTGCTTTAACTCTTTAGCTTTAACTGTGCTTTAACTCTTTAGCTTTAACTGTGCTTTAACTCTTTAACTTTGCTTTAACTCTTTAGCTTTAAATGTGCTTTAACTCTTTAACTGGGCTTTAACTCTTTAGCTTTAACTGTGCTTTAACTCTTTAACTGGGCTTTAACTCTTTAACTGTGCTTTAACTCTTTAGCTTTAACTGTGCTTTAACTCTTTAACTTTAACTGTGCTTTAACTCTTTAGCTTTAACTGTGCTTTAACTCTTTAACTGTGCTTTAACTCTTTAACTGTGCTTTAACTCTTTAACTGTGCTTTAACTCTTTAACTGTGCTTTAACTCTTTAGCTTTAACTGTGCTTTAACTCTTTAACTTTAACTGTGCTTTAACTCTTTAGCTTTAACTGTGCTTTAACTCATTAACTGTGCTTTAACTCTTTAACTCTTTAGCTTTAACTGTGCTTTAACTCTTTAACTTTGCTTTAACTCTTTAGCTTTAAATGTGCTTTAACTCTTTAACTGGGCTTTAACTCTTTAACTTTAACTGTGCTTTAACTCTTTAACTGGGCTTTAACTCTTTAACTGTGCTTTAACTCTTTAGCTTTAACTGTGCTTTAACTCTTTAACTTTAACTGTGCTTTAACTCTTTAGCTTTAACTGTGCTTTAACTCTTTAACTGTGCTTTAACTCTTTAACTGTGCTTTAACTCTTTAACTGTGCTTTAACTCTTTAACTGTGCTTTAACTCTTTAGCTTTAACTGTGCTTTAACTCTTTAACTTTAACTGTGCTTTAACTCTTTAGCTTTAACTGTGTTTTAACTCATTAACTGTGCTTTAACTCTTTAACTCTTTAGCTTTAACTGTGCTTTAACTCTTTAACTTTGCTTTAACTCTTTAGCTTTAAATGTGCTTTAACTCTTTAACTGTGCTTTAACTCTTTAACTTTAACTGTGCTTTAACTCTTTAGCTTTAACTGTGCTTTAACTCTTTAACTTTAACTGTGCTTTAACTCTTTAACTGTGCTTTAACTCTTTAGCTTTAACTGTGCTTTAACTCATTAACTGTGCTTTAACTCTTTAGCTTTAATTGTGCTTTAACTCATTAACTGTGCTTTAACTCATTAACTGTGCTTTAACTCTTTAACTCTTTAGCTTTAACTGTGCTTTAACTCTTTAACTGTGCTTTAACTGTGCTTTAACTCTTTAGCTTTAACTGTGCTTTAACTCTTTAACTGTGCTTTAACTCTTTAACTCTTTAACTGTGCTTTAACTCTTTAGCTTTAACTGTGCTTTAACTCTTTAACTGTGCTTTAACTCTTTAACTGTGCTTTAACTCTTTAACTGCTTTAACTCTTTAGCTTTAACTGTGCTTTAACTCTTTAACTGTGCTTTAACTCTTTAGCTTTAACCCCCTGGGGTCTGAGGTGTTTTTGGAGTCCTTGAGATGTTCTGACATGCTGTGACATTTGTGTTTTTTTTCCAGTTGCTTATAAACATATTAATGGCACAGGTGAAATTACACTATATTTAGCACAAACATGGCTATGATAATATGTGATATAATATGTTTGTACATGTTTGTATATTTGAGAGAATATTGTTTATGCGTGGTTATTGAAAAAACTAAAAATGAAAGTTTCTGAAATAAAGCTACAAAACACATAATAAATATGTGTCCACAAGACTTTTGACTAATGGATGTTGTTGCCTAGTGTTTTTTCTTCAAAATGATCTGAAAAACATCCTGCCTAATCATTCACATAAAACTGTGAATTGGGTTTTATTGTGAAAAACTTTTTTTTGTTTGCCAAGGCAATATGCGAATGGCCTTGAACAGTCCAAACCCCATCATGAATAATTAGGTGATTCTCACCTGACCCGCATAATAATGAGCCTTTCATTCAGGTGTTACACAAGGAAAAATTGAAAGGACAACATACATACATACATACATACATACATACATATATATATATATATATATATATATATATATATATATATATATATATATATATATATATATATATATATATATATATATATATATATATATGAAGAGTTCAGATGCAAAAGCCTCTAAGTGCCATTTGAAATTTTCTTCTAGAATAATAATTTTTATCAAGCTTGTATATTTAAGTTCAGTAATTTCACTTAAATGGCAATGAAGATTACCTAATAATTGTCATTTAAGTGAAATTACTGAACTTAAAATGTACAAGCTTGATAAAAATTATCATTCTAGAAGAAAATTTCAAATGGCACTAGAGGCTTTTGCATCTGAACTCTTCATATAATCAAAATATAAATGAAAGTCAAAAACCCATTTTTAGTCATACCTGGAAACAAATCCTGGTCAAATAGGTTATATGGGTCATTGTATAGAATTGGTTCAAAGTTAGAGTTGGAAACATCTTGAAAAGAATTTTTTTTCCATATAAAGTAGGCTATTATAAGCTTGCATTGGATAACAGTTGATTAGTTTATTTTTTACAAAACATAGGCTACTATATATTTAACATATGAGCAGAAACTGTCTAACTAAAGCTTATTTGATGTCTATTTTATAGTAAAAACTTTCTAATCTATTTCGTCTGTAACAGTAGGCTATGCATCTGTGCGTTCGTTTGTTCACACACCCAGACACCCGATTCATATTTAAACAGTCTTTTTGGTTTTACAGATACTATACTATATTGCGATTAGAACAAATCTCAGTAGTCTTACTAATGTAGGAGCGAGAGTGAATGAACGCACAGCGCGCGCGCGTCTGTGAATTCGTCCATTCATTCGCACACAGACACGCATTTAAAATTTAAACAGTCTTTGTGCAGTTTACAGACACTATTCAATAACACGATTAGAACAAGGCACTTAAGAATAAATGACTTACTACATCAGCTGAATCCGTGCTCCTCGAATGAAACAGGTAACTGAGTTAACTTTTCCTGGAATTATTCCTCACTGCGCAGCAAGACGAGATAAAGGTTAGCGCGTTCTGATGTGGGCGTTTTCATGGCTTGCCTCAACATTAACGTTTGAATAGTGCGCTCTCAGTGGGCGTGGTCACATTAACACGTCATACGCTATAATTAGGTGAAAGGAAAAAGACCGACATCTCTCTCTTTTCATACAGATTACATCAACTGAGAATAGTTGCTTTTTTATATAAGTTACTTCATTTAAAAGAAGAGAATTTCAGCTTCATAAAGAGAAATCTTTCGTGTCTCTGTGACAAGTATTTACTGAGTTACAGTTCATTTTTCGGACGCGTTTCAGAAAGATTTTTGCGGAGACAGTGTGAGCTGAAAGCGCACCCTGTTTATTTTATTTATTTGACAAAAACACAAGGTTTTGATGTTAATAAGAGTGTACACAAAAAAAAGAAGACATTTAACAGTATTGAATGTGAATGATGTGTAACACTTATATGTAAGATCAAAATCAACAAAGTATTTTGAGTTTGTTTTGAACTGATAAGAAAAAAAGTGAGCAGATCACGCCGGCGTGATTGCCGACCCCAGAGGGTTAACTGTCCTTTAACTCTTTAGCTTTAACTGTGCTTTAACTCTTTAACTGTGCTTTAACTCTTTAGATTTAACTGTGCTTTAACTATTTAGCTTTAACTGTGCTTTGACTCTTTAACTGTGCTTTAACTCTTTAGCTTTAATTGTGCTTTAACTCTTTAACTGTGTTTTAACTCTTTAGCTTTAACTGTGCTTTAACTCTTTAGCTTTAATTGTGCTTTAACTCTTTAACTGTGCTTTAACTCTTTAACTGTAACTGTGCTTTAACTCTTTAACTGTGCTTTAACTCCTTAGCTTTAACTGTGCTTTAACTCTTTAGCTTTAACTGTGCTTTAACTCTTTAACTGTGCTTTAACTCTTTAGCTTTAATTGTGCTTTAACTCTTTAACTGTGTTTTAACTCTTTAACTGTAACTGTGCTTTAACTCTTTAACTGTGCTTTAACTCTTTAGCTTTTACTGTGCTTTAACTCTTTAACTGTGCTTTAACTCTTTAGCTTTAATTGTGCTTTAACTCTTTAACTCTTTAGCTTTAACTGTGCTTTAACTCTTTAACTGTGCTTTAACTCTTTAACTGCTTTAACTCTTTAGCTTTAACTGTGCTTTAACTCTTTAACTGTGCTTTAACTCTTTAACTCTTTAACTGTGCTTTAACTCCTTAGCTTTAACTGTGCTTTAACTCTTTAACTGCTTTAACTCTTTAGCTTTAACTGTGCTTGAACTCTTTAACTGTGCTTTAACTGTGCTTTAACTCTTTAACTGTGCTTTAACTCTTTAACTGTGCTTTAACTCTTTAGCTTTTACTGTGCTTTAACTCTTTAACTGTGCTTTAACTCTTTAGCTTTAATTGTGCTTTAACTCTTTAACTGTGTTTTAACTCTTTAACTGTAACTGTGCTTTAACTCTTTAACTGTGCTTTAACTCTTTAGCTTTAATTGTCCTTTAACTCTTTAACTGTGTTTTAACTCTTTAACTGTAACTGTGCTTTAACTCTTTAACTGTGCTTTAACTCTTTAGCTTTAATTGTGCTTTAACTCTTTAACTGTGTTTTAACTCTTTAACTGTAACTGTGTTTTAACTCTTTAACTGTGCTTTAACTCTTTAGCTTTAACTGTTCTTTAACTCTTTAACTGTGCTTTAACTCTTTAGCTTTAACTGTGCTTTAACTCTTTAACTGTGCTTTAACTCTTTAACTGTTCTTTAACTCTTTAACTGTGCTTTAACTCTTTAGCTTTAACTGTTCTTTAACTCTTTAACTGTGCTTTAACTCTTTAACTGTGCTTTAACTCTTTAGCTTTAACTGTTCTTTAACTCTTTAACTGTGCTTTAACTCTTTAACTTTAACTGTGCTTTAACTCTTTAACTGTGCTTTAACTCTTTAGCTTTAACTGTGCTTTAACTCTTTAACTGTGCTTTAACTCTTTAACTGTTCTTTAACTCTTTAGCTGTGCTTTAACTCTTTAACTGTGCTTTAACTCTTTAACTGTGCTTTAACTCTTTAGCTTTAACTGTGCTTTAACTCTTTAACTTTAACCGTGCTTTAACTCTTTAACTGTGCTTTAACTATTTAGCTTTAACTGTGCTTTAACTCTTTAACTGTGCTTTAACTCTTTAACTTTAACCGTGCTTTAACTCTTTAACTGTGCTTTAACTATTTAGCTTTAACTGTGCTTTAACTCTTTAACTGTGCTTTAACTCTTTAGCTGTGCTTTAACTCTTTAGCTTTAACTGTGCTTTAACTCTTTAACTTTAACTGTGCTTTAACTCTTTAACTGTGGTTTAACTCTTTAGCTTTAACTGTGCTTTAACTCTTTAACTGTGCTTTAACTCTTTAACTTTAACTGTGCTTTAACTCTTTAGCTGTGCTTTAACTCTTTAGCTTTAACTGTGCTTTAACTCTTTAGCTTTAACTGTGCTTTAACTCTTTAACTGTGCTTTAATTCTTAAACTGTGCTTTAACTCTTTAGCTTTAACTGTGCTTTAACTCTTTAACTGTGCTTTACATGTGCTTTAACTCTTTAACTGTGCTTTAACTCTTTAGCTTTAACTGTGCTTTAACTCTTTAACTGTGCTTTAACTCTTTAACTTTAACTGTGCTTTAACTCTTTAACTGTGCTTTAACTCTTTAGCTTTAACTGTGCTTTAACTCTTTAGCTGTGCTTTAACTCTTTAGCTTCAACTGTGCTTTAACTCTTTAACTTTAACTGTGCTTTAACTCTTTAACTGTGCTTTAACTCTTTAACTGTGCTTTAACTCTTTAGCTTTAACTGTGCTTTAACTCTTTCACTGTGCTTTAACTCTTTAACTGTCAGTCCCTCCAGAAAAACGCGATTATGCGATCGCTGAATTCAATGCATAATCAGCCAAAGTCCGCATATTTATGCGGGGGTCGCATTTTTTCAAATACTCCGCAATTTCGCCGCATAAATTGCTGATTTCCGCGCAAAATATGCGGGGCTTGCATGATTTCATAATCCCCGCATTTTTCGTCGCAAAAAAGTCACATATATCTTAGCAGAAAGTTGGAAAATGTTGCGTTTATTGCTTCACACAAGAGCAGCCATTTCCCCCTGTTGCCATGGGAGCGTTATGAAGTGACGTAATTACACGACGTGAACATCATCGAAAAGCTGTAAAACAGGAGCACACTTTATTTTTAAAGATTTCATTTATTCATTTTTACTGAAGTTGTAGCATATTCCTCTAGTAAAGCTACAGAACTTGTTTGACTCATCAATGTTTTGTAAGTTTGATGTGTTTATTAAGGTCTTCTAACGCGTTGTGTCGGGAAGAAAAATAGGGATAGCTCACAGATGAAGTTATTGCAGAGGCCAGACAGACTCACGGAGGCGATTGGCATCTCACAACTCACACTTTATTCCCAAATCGAACTCGTAACTGTCTGTCACACGTACTACCGTCCACATCGTTACTTAATAAACAAAATAAAGGAGCATCAAACAGAAATTACCCGCACACATGGGGTGTTCGAGGCGCACATACAATATAATACTGCAGACAGTTCAACAGGGAGCGCGCAGCTCTTAAAGGGGCCACACCTTATGTCCACTCATAACAGTCTGAAATAAAACAAGATGAGAAATTAAATATTTCCAGCACTTTCTGTGATGTAGTATGCTTGCTTATCATAGGAAGTAATAAGAAAGGACTATTTACATTAAGGTAGTAGCCTACTGAGAACAGGGTGTTGGGGGAATCACTTTTTTTTCTCTTTTTCATCAAACCGCAGTTTTTGGAAGTTCCCGCAATTTTTGCAAGTTCCCGCAATTTTTGCAAGTTCCCGCAATTTTTGCAAGTTCCCGCAATTTCATCGAAAAAAATTGCATAAATATCCCGCATATTCCATCGCATTTTTAAAGAAAACGGGCCGCGTAATCAAGGATTTTTGCCCGCAACAATCACAAAAAAACTCCGTGTTTTTCTGGAAGGACTGAACTGTGCTTTAACTCTTTAGCTTTAACTGTGCTTTAACTCTTTAACTGTGCTTTAACTCTTTAACTTTAACTGTGCTTTAACTCTTTAGCTTTAACTGTGCTTTAACTCTTTAGCTTTAACTGTGCTTTAACTCTTTAACTGTGCTTTAACTCTTTAGCTTTAACTGTGCTTTAACTCTTTAACTGTGCTTTAACTGTGCTTTAACTCTTTAACTGTGCTTTAACTTTTTAGCTTTAACTGTGCTTTAACTCTTTAACTGTGCTTTAACTCCTTAGCTTTAACTGTGCTTTAACTCTTTAGCTTTAACTGTGCTTTAACTCTTTAACTGTGCTTTAACTCTTTAACTGTGCTTTAACTCTTTAACTTTAACTGTGCTTTAACTCTTTAACTGTGCTTTAACTCTTTAGCTGTTCTTTAACTCTTTAGCTGTGCTTTAACTCTTTAACTGTGCTTTAACTCTTTAACTGTGCTTTAACTCTTTAACTGTGCTTTAACTCTTTAACTGTGCTTTAACTCTTTAACTGTGCTTTAACTCTTTAACTGTGCTTTAACTCTTTAACTGTGCTTTAACTCTTTAACTGTGCTTTAACTCTTTAACTTTAACTGTGCTTTAACTCTTTAACTGTGCTTTAACTCTTTAGCTGTGCTTTAACTCTTTAGCTTTGACTGTGCTTTAATTCTTTAACTGCGCTTTAACTCTTTAGCTTTAACTGTGCTTTAACTCTTTAACTTTAACCGTGCTTTAACTCTTTAACTGTGCTTTAACTATTTAGCTTTAACTGTGCTTTAACTCTTTAACTGTGCTTTAACTCTTTAACTGTGCTTTAACTCTTTAGCTGTGCTTTAACTCTTTAGCTTTGACTGCGTTAACTCTTTAACTGTGCTTTAACTCTTTAACTGTGCTTTAAATGGGAAATGAAGCAGTCAGTCAAGTCTACATAATTTACAAGATGGATTACCACTATAATCAAAAATTATATAAGAAACATGACAAATGTTAACATATAAAAGAAAAAAGAAACACCGTTATATCTTTCGCGGGCAAGGGCGCCGCCATTGTGCAGTATTATAACTGGTGACGTCACGGCGTTGGTTGGCTTTAAAGGCTCTATGCTTAGTTCAGTAAAATACAGTGAAAGATGCATGTAAGCTGGTCGATCCAGCAAACAACTAACGTTAGGTACAGTCATTGTTAGCTAACAGCTGTAAGCATGAACTAGCTAATGATAACTTAGTGTTTAGCTAGTGAACTTTATTACTACCAGACAAAAAGACGACGTCTAACGTTAACAAACTGCACATGGAAACATTGTTCGTGATGTCTGCCATCATATTCCTGTCTCTTGTCAACACCATGGTTGCAATACATGGTCAAGATCAGCGTCTTGACAGCAGATGGATCGTGCTATTGTGGCGTAATAATCTGTTTGGTTGTAAAATGTATTACCTGAATGAAATGAAATTGAATGTATCGTCCTGTGGAATCATTCATTCACAGACAGCATACGAAGATGTTCAACTAATCATCGCTGGCAAACAATATGATAGATTTGCCGATTTGCTTTCGGCAAACTCTTTAACTGTTTAACTCTTTAATTGTGCTTTAACTCTTTAACTGTGCTTTAAATAAAAGTTGCCAGTCAGTGCCAGAATTTTTATCATTTTCACAAAACTTTCATGCCCCCCAGAATACATTTGCTGTATCTGAACATGCATCAGAAGGAGGAGCTGAAAGTACAGTGATTATATTCCCTTGCCCCTGTTATACATTTATTTATATAGCACTTTATACAGTACAGATCGTTTCAAAGCAGCATTACAGTGATAGACAGGGAAATAATGCTGTTGTTCAGCTGAAGTCAGTTCAGTGTTGATTCAGTTGTAAAGTGCAGTGAGATCAATAATATTGTTGAATATTAATTTAATATTTTATACAATATACATTATTGTAGCACAATAGCCACTTCCACACATAGAACCGTTCCTGCTGAAGTACTGTTTAGAGATCGTGTGTGAGCAGGACCTTTTCAAAAATACAGCTAAATCAGTTCTGGTCATTTCCCAGTATGAGAAGTTTAACATGACCAGAGAATGACCAGTATGATGTCAGCACGCCCTGCTTTGGGCCAGTAAAGCTCTGTCTGAGCAGTTTACAGTCAGCTATTAATCGTTTATAATCGCTGTTCTGTGTGAACAAGCGCTAGACGGATTCATGTCATTAACAGCTCTATAGTGTCTTTCTCTTTATTGTAATTGAGTGACTGTATATAATGAATGTAAATGTGAATTTCACATAAATAATGATGCATGCATCTAATAAGGTCAGAACAACTGTTGTTATAAAGGTAAGAATGAGCCTGTAAATGAGTTTGATGTGGGAAGTTTCGGCCCTTAATGAAGGAGTCGCAGCTGTGATCTGAACATGAAGAATATGAAAGCTCTGGGAGTCACATGACCACGACAGGCCAGATATAAAACACACTCCGCTAAACACTGTCTAACCATTGTTACTGACAATCACTTTTGCTCACCCCGATGTAGATCCACATATGTACACACAATGTGTCCCTGTGCGTGATCTCTTACTGTGTGTAGCGTGTCAGAAGGTGTGTGTGGATCTGAACAGCATATCTGTCCTGTGTGTAACTGAATAATAGCAGATGTAAGTGAAGCCAGCTGTGCCAGATGTGCTCAGCTCACCTCCCTACTGCATGTGTGTGTGTGTGTGTGTGTGTGTGTGTGGGTCAGGAGTCAGGACAGACATATCTAACGTGTCTGATGTAATGGGGCTGATTCAGCACAAACGTCCACAGGGAGTCATTACAGCACAACATATGTCAGTCCCCCAAAACACACACACACACACACACACACAGATGGGAGGGCAGAGAGGCTGTTTTCTTTGCACTATTTTTCATTCACGTGACATAAAGCAGTTTTCAGGACTTGTCTGTTTGGTCTTGTGCTGTGTGTCTCTGTTGTGTGACTCTGACTTCTCTCTCTCTCTCTCTCTCTCTCTCTCTCTCTCTCTCTCTCTCTCTGTATATATACGTCAGGTGAAGGACACACACACACACACTCTCTGTATACGTCAGGTGAAGGAGAGGTCCTATGCTTCAAGACTTTCTGTCTCATGACCTGGTGGCAGAAACTATTTGCTTGTTATGTAGAGTTTTTGGTCTTGTAAATGTGTTAAATTAGACCAGGTCATCACATGCGCTTGACAGCAGGACAGGATTACACACCAGCAATGTTCCTACACTAGCGTACAGTTTGACCCGTACAGTCCTGTAACAGATCAAGACTCGGCAGTTCCAGAGGAACAGAGAGAAGCCATTAGATGATTGGGATGTTTAATGAGGGTTGTGCAGCCTTTTGTCCTACAGTACACACACACTCTCACTCTCTCTCTCTCTCTCTCTCTCTCTCTCTCTCTCTCTCACTCTCACTCACACACACACACTCTCTCTTTCTCTCTCTCTCTCTCTCTCTCTCTCTCTCTCACACACACACACTCACTCACACACACACTCTCTCTCTTTCACACACACACACACACGCACACACGCACACACACATATTCTCTCTCTCTCTCTCTCACACACACACACACACACACACCTGCACCTCAGAACGACCGATCTGAACAGACATGTGCACACACACGGGTGTGATTTATCTGTGTGTTGTTCTAGAAGCAGTGTGTTCTCCAGCATGGAGAGGTGTGTGGTGTGTGTTTGATGTGTTCAGCTGGAGGAGACGTTAGCTGTTACACTAACTACACCTCACGCAAGCTTCACTGTTACCAGGCTCCGCATCACACTGTTATATCAGCTTGTATTGAGCAGCCATACTTTATGCAACTGACACGCTTCCAGCTTGTGTGCATCAATCTTCTTTTTGTAAAGTGCACTTCTGTTTTTAATGCTACAGTATGTCACTTTTTATTAAAAAAATCAACATGTTATTAATGAGAGAGTGCAAAAAAAACACATCTTCCTAAGCATGTCTTTACCCAAATACACTTTGATAAACCTATGGTAATGATTTATAAGCTGAAAAGCTGTCAGGACTGTATTTGTGTGGAACTGCGTTCAGCACTTGTGGGATTGGCCTGAGAAGTACACATAGAGAGCATCTCCGGCCAAGGCTAGCTGCCGATCAACCACATAGTACATGTACATCACAGCACGCTTACTTTACATCAGATGCTGAGAGTGCACAAGTGAGCTTAATGGCTAAAGTACACAATGCTAACCAGTGCTAAAATATGAATGAGGTAGTTCCCCTGAACTCACCCTGATGCTGCTCAAAGCCCTATGACCTGCTATCTTTCTTGGAACACAAAAGAAGACACTTAAAAATGTGTCCTGTCGTGCTCGTCCTGATAATGGAAGTGAGCAGTGGAAACTATCAGGACATGGCCCGTCTGTTCCGCGTGTTCTGAAGGCATACTATAGTATAGGGCTGTCCCAGAGACAGGAAACATGTAACTTTATGGCCAAAAATCTTGACAGGGGCCATTGGAAAAAGCACATCTTTTTGAGAAATCAAGGATCAAGTAGCATCAATATGAGAAGTTTATTAAATATGATCACTTTGACCAGCACTACTTTATCATAATGTTGAATGAATTATTTACATTCCTAGTATGTGTGTTTGTGTAGAAGCCAAAGAATCTAATTTCAATTTAGCATACATGCCTGAACATACGTATCCTGATCATGATTATATGTTGAAGTCTTCTGAAGTCATATGATGGGGAACAGACCAACTGTAAGCCATTATCCACTGATCTGTGTGGATCTCCAAACGTGTGTATGTGAGAGAGAGACGTTTGGCGTCTCTTCGATGGATGGCTAAGAATTTTCTCTTCTCCTCTAACATGAGAGCAAATCTGATCCTGATCTCTCTCTCCCTGTGTCAGTGGTCGTACTCGCTGGAGAAGCCGAGCACTGGGAGCTTGTTCAGCCTGGCGTGGTCTGCAGACGGCACTCAGCTGGCGGGCGCCTGTGGGAACGGACACGTGCTGTTCGCTCACGTCGTGGAGCAGCGCTGGGAGTGGAGGAACTTTGAAATCACTCTCACCAAGAGACGCACGATGCAGGTACACACGCGTTCAGTCCCATGAACACTCCTGCAGGGCACAACCACTTCCTCAGCTTTATCCTTATTATTAAACACAGGGCGCAAACTATTCAAAAACACTCGAACCGGTGACCTTCGAATTACAAGTTTACATTTACATTTAGTCATTTAGCAGACGCTTTTATCCAAAGCGACTTACAATTGAGGACTAAACCAAGCGAGTCATCGTGAAGAGGCAAAAACAACGCAAGAAGTGTTCAAAATACAAAGTTCAGACATTGCTCGGAGTAGCATAAGCCAGACAAGCGAGGATTTAAAGGAAAGGATTTTTTTTTTTTTTTTTTTTTTTTATGTTAAGTGCTCCCGGAAGAGATGAGTTTTCAGTTGCCTTTTGAATGCTGTCAGGGAGTCTGCATTCCGGATGAGGGTGGGGAGATCATTCCACCAGCATGGAGCCGTGAATGAGAATGTCCTGGAGAGTGATTTTATGCCCCGCTGTGATGGTACCACGAGCCGTCGCTCATTGACCGATCGTAGGCTTCTGGTAGGGATGTACACTTGTAGTAGTGAGTGGAAGTAGGAGGGAGCTGAACCTGTGGTCAATCTGTAAGCAAGCGTCAAAGCCTTGAACTTGATGTGAGCAGAGAGTGGTAGCCAGTGCAGAGAGATGAACAGAGGAGTGACGTGGGCCCTTTTGGGCTCGTTGAAGACGAGACGAGCTGCAGCATTCTGGATCATTTGTAGAGGTTTAGTTGCACATGATGGAAGTCCAGCCAGAAGAGCATTGCAGTAATCAAGCCTAGAAATGACCAGGGCCTGGACGAGAAGTTGTGTTGCATGCTCAGTTAGGAAAGGCCTGATCTTCCTGATGTTGTGCATAGCAAACCTGCATGATCGAGTTGTCTTTGTAATGTGGTCAGTGAAGGTCAGCTGATCATCAAAGGTTACTCCAAGATTTCTGACCGACCTTGATGGGGTGATTGAGGATGAATCTAGCTGGATAGTGAGGTCGTGCTGTAGAGACTGATTGGCAGAGAGGACGAGAAGCTCAGTCTTTGCCAGGTTGAGCTGTAGGTGATGTTCCTTCATCCACGCCGAGATGTCCGCCAGACAGCTTGAGATCCGTACAGCTACTGTGGGATCATCTGGTTGAAATGAGAGGTAGAGTTGGGTGTCATCAGCATAGCAATGGTAAGAGAAACCATGTGCCTGTATGATGGGTCCCAGTGATGTGGTGTAAATGGAGAAGAGGAGCGGTCCAAGAACTGAAACCTGGGGAACCCCTGTGGTCAGCTGATGTGCTTTGGATACCTCACCTCTCCATGCGACCTTGAAGGACCTACCTGTGAGATAGGACTCAAACCAGTTGAGGGAGGTTCCAGTGATGCCCAGTGATGAGAGGGCGGACAAGCGGATCTGATGATTCACTGTGTCGAAAGCAGCAGACAGGTCCAGTAGAATGAGAACTGATGATTTGGAAGCAGCTTTTGCGATCCGCAGGGCTTCCGTGACTGACAGCAATGCAGTCTCAGTTGAATGTCCTTTCTTGAAGCCAGATTGGTTGACATCCAGCTGGTTGTTCAGAGACAGGAAAGATGATACTTGGTTAAAAGCAACACGTTCAAGTGTTTTCGCAATGAATGGTAGGAGAGAGACAGGTCTGTAGTTCTCTAGAAGTGATGTGTTTAATGTTGGTTTTTTAAGCAGAGGAGTTACCCGAGCCTGCTTAAATGCTGTAGGGAAAATGCCAGTGTGGAGGGATGAGTTGATGATGTGTGTGAGAGCTGGTAGAAGTGTGGGAGAGATGGCTTGTAGAAGGTGTTAGGGGATGGGGTCTAGAGGGCAGGTGGTAGGATGACTGGAGAGGAGAAGTTTAGATACTTCTTCCTCGGTTAGTGGAGTGAAGGAGGAGAGAAGGTTGTTGGCTGTGGGAGAGGTTAATTTGGGTTCCTGTGTGTGTGAAGCTGAGAACTGACTGCTGATAGTTGTAGTTTTGTTAGTGAAGAAGTTAGCAAACTCATCAGCAGTTAGCGAGGAGGTGGGTGGTGGTGGAGGTGGACAGAGGAGAGAGTTGAATGTCTTGAACAGTGAACGTGTGTTAGTGGCGCTGTTGATCTTGTTGTGGAAATATGAAGATTTTGCGGTGTGAACATCAACAGAGAAGGCAGAGAGCAGAGATTGATGCCTACTGAGGTCAGATGTGTCTTTTGATTTGGGCCATTTCCTCTCCGCTGCCCTGAGCTTGGTCCGGTGTTCACGAAGAACCTCAGATAACCAGGGGTTAGAGGGAGTAGTGCGTGCTGGCCTGGAGGAGAGAGGGCAGATGTTGTCTAAAGAGGAGGTTAGAATGGAGCATAAAGTATCCTTTGCAGTATTCACATCCAGAGATGAGAAATGTGAGGGTGAGGGAAGAGAAGATGACACAGCAGAGGAAAGATGGGACGGAGAAAGTGAGCCCAGGTTTCGTCTGAAAGTAAATGATGGGGAGGTTGGTGGAGCATGGGTAGTGAGTTGTAGATTGAAAGTAATGAGGAAATGATCTGAAACTTGGAGAGGTTTCACCAAAATGTTATCTGTGATACAGTTGCGTGTGTAAACCAGGTCCAGTTGGTTGCCTGACTTGTGAGTACCGGTGGTGATGAGGCGTTTGAGATCGAAAGAGGCTAGGAGAGAGATGAAGTCTGTTGCATACGGTTTCGCTAGGTGGATGTTGAAATCGCCAAAGACTACAAGTGGGATGCCATCCTCAGGGAAAGAGGACAGCAACACATCCAGCTCCTCTACAAAGCTTCCCAGTTGACCTGGGGGGCGATAAATAACTACAATATGGATCTTCACGGGAGTTGTAAGTGTAATAGCATGATATTCAAATGAGTTGTTATTGCATAGAGAAGAGAGAGTTGAAAATTTCCAAGTGTTAGAAATGAGAAGACCAGTGCCCCCACCTCTCCCCGACTGGCGAGGGGTGTGGGAGAAAGAGAAGTTGTTAGAGAGAGCAGCAGGGGTTGCTGAGTCTTCTGGGCGGATCCAGGTCTCAGTCAAGCCCAAGATATTAAGAGTAGAATGAGATGCAAAGGCTGGAATGAAGTCAGCTTTATTGACTGCTGATTGACAATTCCATAGACCCATAGAAAGAGTGAGAGGTGAGTGTGAGGATGAGAGAATAGGGCGCAGATTAGCAGTATTGCGCTGCCTTCTGTGCGTGGTGAGAGAGCGTTGTCGAGAGATAACAGGAATGTGTTGAAAGCACATAATGATAGTGGGAAATAAGATAAAGGTAGGAAGGGAAAGGGTTAAGAAGATACTTTAAGTGCCTTGCAGGTGTCCTTGCTCGGTGGAGTCGCGCAGGTAGAGTCGCAGGTCTTTACCCGAGTCGGTCTTAACACGAGGAGGTTAAACACGAGAGCTGACTGCTTCCGCTGACGCTTCCGCGACAGCGCGCACACTACATAGATATAATGCTATCAATCGCCTGAGTGAGGACAGCTGTGGTAGCCCTTGCAATTAGCACAGCGAAAGCAAATATCCCGAGAATGGCCCAAATCGAAACTAGCTGTTATGAACAGCAATACTTAAGTGCTACAATAACAACCAGACTACAACCCTTAAGACGGCAGATATTCAAAATAGGAACGTGTCTAATTAAATTAAAGATATTTAGTGAAAATAAAAATTACAAATAAGCAAAGAATCGAAAATAGCCCTACTTACTTGACAAATGGTAAACAGTTCCACTCTCTATCCATTAGGCCACAACTGCCCCCAGAAATTGGGTCAAATCTACAACAAAGTTTTCTCAGTAAAAGTGTTGAACCCTGAAGAGTTTAAATGTTAGATTTCTAAAGCAGAATGAAGATGGTGTGCCTTCCTGTTGATCATCGTATATGCCCACCCATAATGCCCTTATATCAGTGGGTCAGACTCTTTAGTTTTGAGTTCAAACGCTTTATAATGTGAAGCTGCTTTACACGGATGCAGGGTTATCACTGTTAATGAAAACTGAGAAAAACAAAACATTTCCATTACTTAAATATAATAAAAACATGTTATTTTATTTCAGCTAGTTGCCAACGTAACACTTAAAATAAAAATGATGTATTAACAAAACCTATTAAAAATGACAAAAACACATCAAAATTGCTAAAAACTTGAATTAAATTCAAATGAAAACAGAAACTGTAAAAATAAAATCAGTGATTCTAAAATAATCTTGCAGTGCTGTCAGACTGATTCATTCATTTGATATGAGTCATCAGATTTGTTTTCATTTCCATGGTTACATATAACCAGATGAGAAGAAACTCCTTTCATCCATTTGAAAATAGCCATTAATGCACGGTTAATAATATAAGAACCCTTTTTGATTAGTTCCACCCAAAATTACTACATATTAGTAACGCCATTACCCTGATATCAAATTCTTCATTATTCATCATCACATGGTATGATTATAATCGTATCCAGTTTTGGTCATATTGCCCACTAATAAGAGTAAAAGAGAAGCGCTGATAGACATGTGCTCAGCTTCACACTGAACTCTACAATGAGCTTGTCTGAGGACTAGAGTGTGCTCGCCACACACATACACACACAGTCTCAGTACAGACAGCCATGCTGAGGTGTGTAGGGAGTGCTTTCCTCCGCTACACAAAGCATCTCGATGGCATGAGGATGTTTGTGTTTGATCTGAACAGATTCATTAACAGCCGTTCATTCACATTTAAATCTTTATTACTCAAATGTTTTGTAATAAATATCATTCTCAGTGTCAGTACGCCTCATAGCGGTTGAGTTCCCCTTCAGGGACTACCGCTGCGTGTAATCGCAGTGGGAACGCCCCAGCGTGACGCGTCTGAAGCATGAATGAAATCAGTCAATGGAGAGAATGAGCGTACGGCGAGTGACGTCATAGACCAGGAAGCTATAAATATCCCCTGAGCACACAACACGCCAGCTTTTGTCACTTCAGCAGCTCTGTGCGTGTGTCTGAATCTGTCGATTGTGTTTGTCTGTTCTGTCAGGAGTTTATCACTATATATATATATATATATATATAAAAAAACAATATGAGCGAGCAGTATAGGAAGTGTGTTCCCCCCTGTACTCGATACATCACGGGTGGGGATTCACACGAGTTATGTGTGGCTTGTTTGGGAGTTCAGCATGCCCAGTCGGCTCTTGAGGGAGTCGACTGTAAGCATTGCGAACGCTTTCCTCTTAGAACTCTGCGCTCGCGGCGATCGCTCTTCGAGGAGAGTGGTTTGCTGCGAGCTCCCCAAGGCTCGGGTCCCGCTTCTGTTGAGGCAGAGCGGCGGCGCTTGACTTGGGGTTCGCAGATGGATCTCACCGGCGATGTTGAGACGGGCCCCGCCCTATCTCAGCTTTCTCCGGCGGGATCCGGTGCCTCTCACCCGGCTTCGGAAGCACGCGCTGCGGCGGTTACTTCTGCCCAGGTGGAGGCATATGATGATGTTGAATTAAGATTATCCAGTTCTGAGGATCTGGATGTCGAAAGTTTTGCATCAGAGGAAACTAGTGTGACACATTATACTGCAAATGAAGAAGGTTTGATGGATGTGTTATCTCGGGCTGTTGAAAGGCTCAGTATCGAGTGGCCAGCTGATAGACAGGATTCTAAAATTAAAAGCATAAAATTTTTATCTTTTTTTTATTTAAAAAAAAAAAAAAATCTTTTCCTCTTCAAAAAGAGCACAGCAGAAGCGGAGTGTCGCGTCTCGTGCCCCCCCGCAGGGAAACTGGAGGGACGAGGCGGGGCGCTCTCCGGCGCGGCCGTCTCGGGGCAGGACTGATCTGAGGACAGTCATTGTCGCCAGGAAGGCCGCGTCGAAAAAGTCCTGACGGGCTGAACGTCAGGACTCTGAGGGTGGTCCCCATCGGGAGAGACTTGAGTTCACCGCACAAGAACACGGTGCCCTGTCTTTCCCGATGCCCTCAGGGGTCTGTTCTACTAACCCTGCCTACACAGGGCGTAGAGAGACTCGGCGAGCGATTTCCCGAGGGACGCTCGCCCCCTCCGAGGAGGGTTGTGGAGTGTTCAGACCAGCTGTTTCCTGCCAGTATGTTACAGGGCGCTGTGTCTGTCACTCGGGATGTTCATCCAGAGGCCAGCCTCGAGAGGCTGGTTCCCTTAGTAGAGTTCCTGGCGGAATGGGAAATGCTTCCCAATGTTTCTCAGTGGGTCCTGAATATTATAAAGAACGGGTACGCTATTCAGTTCAGAATGCGTCCACCTCGGTTCAGAGGGGTTCTGCCCACTGTGGTAGGCCCCGAGCAGGCTCTGGTATTAGAACAGGAGGTAAAAACTCTGCTGCAAAAAGGGGCTATAGAACGGGTTCCTCCACCCAGCAGGGAGTTAGGATACTACACTGCCCTACAAAGCAAAAAGGCAGTAACTGCATTTTTTGTCAAAAATGAGTTATTATCATTTTCATGACATTCAAGGCATCCTTTGTTATGTGACAAAACATCTTATCTCAAATGTGTGTCGTTTTGGAGAAAAATGGTAGTCGTTTGTACAGTAACTGCAAAAAGCCCTAGTGAAACAAAGCAAGAGTACAGTAACATCCATTACTGTGTTCTTGTTATGTTTTACCCAACAAAAAATAACGGTGTTTCTGCGCAGTGTAGTTACTGTTGCCTTGGTGAACACACAGCTGATTTTCGGGCATCCTCACGGGACGATTTTAACATTTGCGATTTCTCCCTTCTAACTTCACCAAATTGTTCCCCTACCAAACTACCCCCCTCCCCTGAAAGAATGAAAAAAATATTCCAGAAAGAAAAAAAAAAGGTGCAAGAGCTCCATGTAGTTTAGTGGTTAGTTACTATGATTTTCGCGATATAGCAGTTCAGTACACTTGAAATTAAATCGTGATAGACTACTGTGTGAATATTAAACCGCAATAATAGTACAATTTAAATACAAATCCTACATGTTCTGTGAATAAATGGGGCAGTCGACGCGCAGTTTCATTTAACAAACACACACGCGCGCGCTGAAGCACTGTTTTTTGCATATGAGGACACGACTGCATGAACTTACTCTCCAGACTCTAGATCCGCTCTTAAAGTCACTTTGTGAGCATTTAACCGCATCATCTGAGAAAAACTATCGTCATGTCATAAACACAGAAACAAAGGTCTTCACGGCAACCCGTCAAAATAAAAGTTCGGTTTAACTTGACAGAAATATAGGCCTATTACTGTTGTACAGTAGAATTTAGAAACGTCTCAATGTAATAATAATACTAACACTAATACAAATAAATTAAGATTAAAACTAAATTTGTATTCAATGTTTTAATTTTAACAGTAAAGCTAATTGTGCAGCATGTTGTTTGACAAAAAACGTTTGTTTAATTTCATATGATTAAAAGAAATGTAGGATAATTAATAATATATTAGAATTTTTATATATTTTATTTGTAATATTCATAGAATCTTTTTTAAATATTGTATTAGTTTAATAATAGTTTATAATAAAAGTGTCATGATTTCAATTAATTAGACATGATTTTTGATTACAAAAAATTTACACCACGTATCCGTAACACTAGTTTCGCAACACAAAAATGTTGAAAAAAAATGTTGTCCAAATGGTTCCAATTATTTCAAATACAGTGTATCTAACACACCCAGAGCCCAAGTTGTGGCAAAATCGTCTTTGGAGAATCTGTAGTTACTGCCTTTTTCCTTGGTTTGGTGCCACGTTTTTGTAAAGTAATACAAAGCAAGAATACAGTAACTGCAAAATAGGGGTAAAATATCAAATTGAATATGAGGATTGATATGTACAAAGAATAAGCTAATATAAAGTCACAAAACAGCCACATGTCCAATAATCTACCTTCAACTACTTAGGCTGGATGACAGGATAACTTTAAAGTCATTTTTCTCTGTTCTGCACTCTGCGTAGTTACTGCCTTTTTGCTTTGTAGGGCAGTACAGCCGGTACTTCATCGTTCCGAAAAAAGATGGAGGGCTGCGTCCCATTCTAGATCTGCGTGTCTTAAATCACACTGTAGGGAAGCTCAAGTTCAAGATGCTCACTCTCAAGCAGATCGTGTCACAAATCAGATCCGCGGACTGGTTTGTCACGATAGATCTAAAGGACGCTTACTTTCATGTATCTATCCTCCCTCAACACAGGAAGTTCCTGAGGTTCGCTTTCGGGGGCGAAGCGTACCAATATCGGGTTCTTCCGTTTGGCCTAGCACTGTCACCCCGCACGTTCACGAAGTGTATGGATGCAGCTATAGCTCCGCTCAGGCTGCAGGGCATCCGTATTCTGAACTATATAGACGATTGGTTAATTCTAGCTCAATCGGAACATCAGGCGGTTCGGCATCGAGATGTCGTTCTTGCTCACATCAAGAGGTTGGGTTTGAGACTAAACGCCAAGAAGAATGTTCTTTCTCCATTAGAGAGAACCACTTTTCTCGGTGTAGTGTGGGATTCGACGACGATGCAGGCACAATTGTCACCTGCTCGTGTTGCTTCGATTCTCACCGCAGTACATCAAGTCAAGCTAGGCCGGTCATCCACTGTAAAACAGTTCCAGAGACTGTTGGGTCTCATGGCGGCTGCGTCCAACGTGATACCTTTTGGCCTCCTGCACATGAGACCGTTACAGTGGTGGCTCAGAACCAGGGGATTCTCCCCGAGGGGAAATCCGCTTCGCATGATCATGAGTTCGCGACGGTGTCATCGCGCCCTGGTTATGTGGAAAGATCCTTGGTTTCTGTCCCAAGGCCCTGTGTTGGGAGCTCCGTGTCGTCGCGTGATGCTAACGACAGATGCCTCTCTCACAGGTTGGGGGGCGATCATGAGTGGTCGCCCGGCTCAGGGTCTTTGGGAGGACCATCACCGTCTATGGCACATAAATTGTCTAGAGATGTTGGCAGTGTTTCAGGCCCTGAAACATTTCCTCCCGGACCTAAGAGGCCACCATGTTCTTGTCCGGACAGACAACACATCGGTGGTTTCCTATATCAACCACCAGGGGGGTCTGCGTTCTCGCCCGCTTTACAAGCTGGCACGTCAGATCCTTCTGTGGTCCCAGGGGAAAATTCTCTCTCTCAGAGCTATTTATCTCCCGGGGTATTTGAATCAGGGGGCAGACATCCTGTCGAGGCAGGGGCCGAGGCCCGGGGAGTGGAGTCTTCACCCCGAGGTGGTGGAGCTCCTATGGGGACATTTCGGTCGTGCCGAGGTAGACCTATTTGCGTCCCGAGAGACATCACACTGTCCACTGTGGTTCTCTCTCAGCCAGCCAGCCCCACTGGGGTTGGATGCTATGGTACATCCGTGGCCGAGGTCACGCCTGTACGCTTTTCCCCCGATCGCTCTGCTCCCAGGAGTTCTGGACAGGGTTCGCCGGGACGGGCTCAGTCTCCTGCTTATAGCCCCGTTCTGGCCGGCTTGAGTGTGGTTTTCGGACCTAGTGTCTCTCCTCGACGGCTCTCCCCTAGAGATACCGATCAGGAGAGATCTGCTCTCTCAGGCGAGTGGGTCGATCCTTCACCCCCGTCCAGAGCTATGGAGGCTGTGGGCTTGGCCTCTGAGGGGGCCCAGCTCATAGATTCTGGTCTCTCGGCTGAGGTCGTTGAGACCATCCTCCAATTCAGAGCTCCCTCCACGAGGAAATTATATGCCGCGAGGTGGAAACTTTTCACCTCTTGGTGTGGAGAGCGCCAGCAGGACCCAGTTAATTGCCCGGTTGGTACAGTGCTGGATTTCCTGCAGGACCGTCTCTCCACAGGGTTATCCCACTCCACACTGAAGGTGTATGTGGCGGCCTTAGCTGCTTACCACGCCCCTTCAAGTGGAGGTTCCCTCGGGAAACACCCACTTATATCTCACTTCCTTCGTGGCACCCTGAGGCTGAGGCCTGCAGTTCGCACAAGGGTACCAGCTTGGGATCTGGCCATCGTCTTAGAAGGTCTCTCCCTTGCTCCTTTCGAGCCCATCGAGGAAGTTTCGGAAAAGTTTCTTACTCTTAAGACTATCCTTCTTCTTGCTATCTCATCTCTAAAAAGGATTGGTGATATTCAAGCACTTTCGGTGGCTCCCTCGTGCCTGGAATTTGCTCCTGGTATGGTTAAGGCCTTTCTCTGTCCGAGACCAGGTTATGTTCCTAAGGTGCCGACCACTTTGGTTAGACCTATAGTTCTGCAGGCTTTCTGTCCTCCGCCTTTTCTGACGTCAGACCAGAGGAAACTAAATTTGCTGTGCTCTGTTAGGGCTTTAGATGCGTATGTCCACAGAGCTGCTCTGTGGAGGAGATCGGAACAACTGTTTGTCTGTTTTGGGTCACCTAAGAGAGGGTGTCCTGCATCTAAGCAAAGGATGAGCAAGTGGGTGGTCGAGGCTGGCTCGTGTATGGCTGCCTCTACAGCTCTTCTTTCAGGAGCTTCTCTTCAGGACGTTTGTGATGCGGCAGGCTGGTCCTCACCGCACACTTTCGTCAGATTTTATTCCCTTGACCTTAGCTCCACTCCAGGGGCTCAGGTTCTCTCGTCGGTTTGTGTCTCCTGATGACACACGACGGGGATTTGGTCGTATGGGGATGTGGGTATTGCGTTCCCACTGCGATTACACGCAGCGGTAGTCCCTGAAGGGGAACGTCCCGGGTTGCGTATGTAACCCTAGTTCCCCGAAGGGACGGACGCTGCGTGTCCTGCCATACTCTCGGCATCCCCTTGGGTCGCTGCTTCAGTAACTTTTAAGCTGGCGTGTTGTGTGCTCAGGGGATATTTATAGCTTCCTGGTCTATGACGTCACTCGCCGTACGCTCATTCTCTCCATTGACTGATTTCATTCATGCTTCAGACGCGTCACGCTGGGGCGTTCCCACTGCGATTACACGCAGCGTCCGTCCCTTCGGGGAACTAGGGTTACATACGTAACCCGGGACGTTTTGCTCGAATGTAAATGTTGTGGTTCACTGGTGATGTGTGTTATCGTTAGGTCAGAAACGTGTTAAATGATGCAGTAGATGTTCTGGAGTTCAGAGATCGTGTCATCAAAGCATCACTGGCTCACGGTCACCTGGTGGTCACCACCTCTCTGCAGTGCTACGTCTACAGGTGCTGCTTCACACACACACACACACACACACACACACACACACACACACTCACGGTCACCTGGTGGTCACCACCTCTCTGCAGTGCTACGTCTACAGGTGCTGCTTCACACACACACACACACACACTCACGGTCACCTGGTGGTCACCACCTCTCTGCAGTGCTACGTCTACAGGTGCTGCTTCACACACACACACACACACACACACACTCACGGTCACCTGGTGGTCACCACCTCTCTGCAGTGCTACGTCTACAGGTGCTGCTTCACACACACACACACACACACACACACACACACACACACACACACACACACACACTCACGGTCACCTGGTGGTCACCACCTCTCTGCAGTGCTACATCTACAGGTGCTGCTTCACACACACACACACACACACACACTCTCACACACACACACACACACACACACACACACACACGCACACACACACACACACACACACACACACACACTCACACACACACTCACACACACACACACACACACACTCACACACACACTCACACACTCACTCACACACTCACACACACACTCACACACACACTCACACACACACGCACACTCACACACACACTCACACACACACTCACACACTCACTCACTGTGTTGTGTTGTTTCAGTGCTAAGAACTGGAATACTCCGCTGATCTTTGACCTGAAGGAGGGCACGGTCAGTCTCATCGTGCAGGCCGAGAGGTGAGATTCTGCTTTTAGGTGACAGATGTTAAACTTGCTCTCCAACAGGAACCAGTGTCGGGCATTTAGCTAATGTTCTTGTTCAGAGCGGAAAGTGCTTGAGCTTCACATGTAAGACTGTTATGATCAACACATAGATTTAATACAGAAAATAAACTAGCCGACACAAGGCTTTTTTTGTTTTGATTGATGATGTTACTGGAAGATGTGTGTGTGTAGACACTCCACTGCCATACATTATGTCCAGTAAGGATGAGTGAATGAGTGAGCACAATAAAGGAGTCCATAACGATAGTCAACTCCGACACTGTTGATTGAAGAGTCAAGGAAGAGCGACTGCACAGCACACACTGAAACACATGATACTCTGGAGCCGCTGGAGACAGGGGTTAAGGCCTGTTCATACTGAGGACGATAGCATAGAATAGCAGTTCACTGCACAACTAGCCTATAACAATAACGGCAGAGAGGAACAATATCGTTGGGATCACTTTCAGCGTGGTTTATATACAGCTGATGAACGATAAAAACACTGACAGCCAATCAGAATCCTTCCTGCTTTACAGAGCTAGTTTACTTACTATAAATGAAGACAACTTTGAAAGACCTTAAGGCCCACTCACACCAAGAACGATAACTATAAAGATAACTATATACGGGTCCACACCAGCGGACGATATCGCTCTGTTTATTCTAAGCGCGTGCTTGTCTGTCACTTTAAATACTTGATGTTAAAATTACGTTATGTGAACTCTGCTATTCTTAAATATTGAGAACGATTTTCAGGACTATATCTTTATCGTCTTATCACCCTTGGTGTGAACAGGCCTTTAATGTTTGTGAAATAAAATAGGAAAATGAATAAAACCCACAATAATCTCTGCGGTCAGTAAAATAGTTTCTTTTAGTTTTTTCTACATCAAGTGTTATTTGCTTTTAGACAAACTGAACCGTTTTAAGCCAGAATCCATGATAAAGCACTTAACATGACACAGTGGGTTCACACTAACCGTCATCTGCAGTTCTGCTGAAATCCACTGTCAGGAGGAGCCGCTTGTGCGATTGATTCAGAGTTATCATGGAGACGTGTGTTGTGTTGTGTTGTGTTGTGTTGTGTTGTGTTGTGGTGTGTTGTGTTGTGGTGTGGTGTGTTGGAGATCACAGTCTAACTGAACTGCCGGGTCTTTCAGCGATTCTCTCTCTCTCTCTCTCTCTCTCTCTCTCTCTCTCTCTCTCTCTCTCTCTCTCTCTCTCTCACACACACACACACACACACACACACACTGTTTGTGTTTGTCTTGGTCCAGGCACTTTCTGCTGGTGGATGGAGCAGAGGTGTATGTGTACTCCTATGAGGGCCGTGTGGTGTCGTCTCCCAAGAGTCCCGGCTTGAGGATGGACATCCTGAACACTCAGTCCATCTCCCTGAGCAACGACACCATCGCCATACGAGACACGACTGATGAACGAGGTGCAGGGAGCGTTGTCAAGCTCAAGTGCTGATAGATAGAGGGGGCTGACACATGTAGGGTTTAGTGTGTTGTGTAGCTCCTGTTCTAGGTAGACCACACCGTATATGAGAGGCCAAGCGCTCCAAAAGTGGGACATAACTGCAATGCAAGCTGTGATTTTACATGAAGACCTTTCAGACGTCTTATGATGTTCATGTTGTTCTCCTTCCTTCTCTTCTCAGTCGTCTTTCTGTTCGAGGCCCAAACGGGAAAAGCCATTGGTGACGGCAAACCTTTGATACACAAGGTAGACACACACACAGACCACAACATCCTCAGTGAAAATTAATCATCCAAAATGTCAGCCAAATAGAGAGAGATGCAGAAATACACAAATTAAAGTATCAATTAAACCCAATTAAACTGCTGATGGTCTTACCAAGTCCGCTTGTTAGGTCTGATGTCATGCATCATCGCATCTGGGTCTAAACGCTCCATTAGATGCTAAAAGCTAACAACCAACTCTGCTAATATACACTCATTGTGTTCTGTAGTACTACTAAAAATCATCTCCATACCGAGATCTCAGATGTCCAGACAGTGATTCATCTTTTAGAAATCATTAAAATATTGGACACCAGGAGTTTATAAAAGCTTGGCGTACAGGTGTGCTATAAGTAAATAGTGTTCATAAATGGCTGTTGAGATTGTATTCTCACTGCACCTGGAAACAGTATTTGATTTGTCATGACTTAAGTAGACATGTGTATCGATGTGAGATGAGTCTATTGTGTGGAGTGATATTTGTATGATGTAGGCCAGTTGTTGCGTCTCCAATAGTTAATTGTTCTGTCTCTTTTGTTTCTTTTTCTGGACTGTGAAAAGTGGCCCCAGCCAGTGACGCCACCTTGTGGGCCAATTAATTAGTGCAAAAAATAAAAATCGCATGTGCCAGCTGAGCATGCAGAGTATGCACTGTAAATCTGGGTTGAGTGTGTGCTAAGGGTTTGCTTAAAAACCAATGTATACTTTGGGCTTTAGAAGGAAGCTGCCTATGAAGACAGTAGACAGCAAGGCAGATCACTAGTTTTTGTATTAGAGCTGGAGTGGGGTTATTTAGCTGTACTACGTACAGAGCTGACACAAATGTGTACTTTGAGGTCGCTTTATTGAGTCTGTCAGCAGTCATGGGTGGGCTCTATGCTAATAGAGCAGAGTCCGTCAGCAGTCATGGGTGGGGTCTGTGCTAATAGGGCAGAGTCTGCCAGCAGTCATGGGTGGGGTCTGTGCTAATAGGGCAGAGTCTGTCAGCAGTCGTGGGTGGGGTCTGTGCTAATAGGGCAGAGTCTGTCAGCAGTCGTGGGTGGGGTCTGTGCTAATAGAGCAGAGTCCGTCAGCAGTCGTGGGTGGGGTCTATGCTAATAGAGCAGAGTCTGTCAGCAGTCGTGGGTGGGGTCTATGCTAATAGGGCAGAGTCTGTCAGCAGTCGTGGGTGGGGTCTATGCTAATAGGGCAGAGTCTGTCAGCAGTCGTGGGTGGGGTCTGTGCTAATAGGGCAGAGTCTGTCAGCAGTCGTGGGTGGGGTCTGTGCTAATAGGGCAGAGTCTGTCAGCAGTCGTGGGTGGGGTCTGTGCTAATAGGGCAGAGTCTGTCAGCAGTCGTGGGTGGGGTCTATGCTAATAGAGCAGAGTCTGTCAGCAGTCGTGGGTGGGGTCTATGCTAATAGAGCAGAATCTGTCAGCAGTCGTGGGTGGGGTCTATGCTAATAGAGCAGAGTCTGTCAGCAGTCGTGGGTGGGGTCTATGCTAATAGAGCAGAGTCTGTCAGCAGTCGTGGGTGGGGTCTATGCTAATAGAGCAGAGTCTGTCAGCAGTCGTGGGTGGGGTCTATGCTAATAGAGCAGAGTCTGTCAGCAGTCGTGGGTGGGGTCTATGCTAATAGGGCAGAGTCCATCAGCAGTCATGGGTGGGGTCTGTGCTAATAGGGCAGAGTCTGTCAGCAGTCGTGGGTGGGGTCTATGCTAATAGGGCAGAGTCCGTCAGCAGTCATGGGTGGGGTCTATGCTAATAGGGCAGAGTCCGTCAGCAGTCATGGGTGGGGTCTATACTAATAGGGCAGAGTCCGTCAGCAGTCATGGGTGGGGTCTATACTAATAGGGCAGAGTCCGTCAGCAGTCGTGGGTGGGGTCTATGCTAATAGAGCAGAGTTTGTCAGCAGTCGTGGGTGGGGTCTATGCTAATAGAGCAGAGTCTGTCAGCAGTCGTGGGTGGGGTCTGTGCTAATAGGGCAGAGTCTGTCAGCAGTCGTGGGTGGGGTCTGTGCTAATAGAGCAGAGTCCGTCAGCAGTCGTGGGTGGGGTCTATGCTAATAGAGCAGAGTCTGTCAGCAGTCGTGGGTGGGGTCTATGCTAATAGGGCAGAGTCTGTCAGCAGTCGTGGGTGGGGTCTATGCTAATAGAGCAGAGTCTGTCAGCAGTCGTGGGTGGGGTCTATGCTAATAGGGCAGAGTCTGTCAGCAGTCGTGGGTGGGGTCTATGCTAATAGGGCAGAGTCTGTCAGCAGTCGTGGGTGGGGTCTGTGCTAATAGGGCAGAGTCTGTCAGCAGTCGTGGGTGGGGTCTGTGCTAATAGGGCAGAGTCTGTCAGCAGTCGTGGGTGGGGTCTGTGCTAATAGGGCAGAGTCTGTCAGCAGTCGTGGGTGGGGTCTATGCTAATAGAGCAGAGTCTGTCAGCAGTCGTGGGTGGGGTCTATGCTAATAGAGCAGAATCTGTCAGCAGTCGTGGGTGGGGTCTATGCTAATAGAGCAGAGTCTGTCAGCAGTCGTGGGTGGGGTCTATGCTAATAGAGCAGAGTCTGTCAGCAGTCGTGGGTGGGGTCTATGCTAATAGAGCAGAGTCTGTCAGCAGTCGTGGGTGGGGTCTATGCTAATAGAGCAGAGTCTGTCAGCAGTCGTGGGTGGGGTCTATGCTAATAGGGCAGAGTCCATCAGCAGTCATGGGTGGGGTCTGTGCTAATAGGGCAGAGTCTGTCAGCAGTCGTGGGTGGGGTCTATGCTAATAGGGCAGAGTCCGTCAGCAGTCATGGGTGGGGTCTATGCTAATAGGGCAGAGTCCGTCAGCAGTCATGGGTGGGGTCTATACTAATAGGGCAGAGTCCGTCAGCAGTCATGGGTGGGGTCTATACTAATAGGGCAGAGTCCGTCAGCAGTCGTGGGTGGGGTCTATGCTAATAGAGCAGAGTTTGTCAGCAGTCGTGGGTGGGGTCTATGCTAATAGAGCAGAGTCTGTCAGCAGTCGTGGGTGGGGTCTGTGCTAATAGGGCAGAGTCTGTCAGCAGTCGTGGGTGGGGTCTGTGCTAATAGAGCAGAGTCCGTCAGCAGTCGTGGGTGGGGTCTATGCTAATAGAGCAGAGTCTGTCAGCAGTCGTGGGTGGGGTCTATGCTAATAGGGCAGAGTCTGTCAGCAGTCGTGGGTGGGGTCTATGCTAATAGGGCAGAGTCTGTCAGCAGTCGTGGGTGGGGTCTGTGCTAATAGGGCAGAGTCTGTCAGCAGTCGTGGGTGGGGTCTGTGCTAATAGGGCAGAGTCTGTCAGCAGTCGTGGGTGGGGTCTGTGCTAATAGGGCAGAGTCTGTCAGCAGTCGTGGGTGGGGTCTATGCTAATAGAGCAGAGTCTGTCAGCAGTCGTGGGTGGGGTCTATGCTAATAGAGCAGAATCTTTCAGCAGTCGTGGGTGGGGTCTATGCTAATAGAGCAGAGTCTGTCAGCAGTCGTGGGTGGGGTCTATGCTAATAGAGCAGAGTCTGTCAGCAGTCGTGGGTGGGGTCTATGCTAATAGAGCAGAGTCTGTCAGCAGTCGTGGGTGGGGTCTATGCTAATAGAGCAGAGTCTGTCAGCAGTCGTGGGTGGGGTCTATGCTAATAGGGCAGAGTCCATCAGCAGTCATGGGTGGGGTCTGTGCTAATAGGGCAGAGTCTGTCAGCAGTCGTGGGTGGGGTCTATGCTAATAGGGCAGAGTCCGTCAGCAGTCATGGGTGGGGTCTGTGCTAATAGGGCAGAGTCTGTCAGCAGTCGTGGGTGGGGTCTGTGCTAATAGGGCAGAGTCTGTCAGCAGTCGTGGGTGGGGTCTGTGCTAATAGGGCAGAGTCTGTCAGCAGTCGTGGGTGGGGTCTGTGCTAATAGAGCAGAGTCCGTCAGCAGTCGTGGGTGGGGTCTATGCTAATAGAGCAGAGTCTGTCAGCAGTCATGGGTGGGGTCTGTGCTAATAGGGCAGAGTCTGTCAGCAGTCGTGGGTGGGGTCTATGCTAATAGAGCAGAGTCTGTCAGCAGTCGTGGGTGGGGTCTATGCTAATAGAGCAGAGTCTGTCAGCAGTCGTGGGTGGGGTCTGTGCTAATAGGGCAGAGTCTGTCAGCAGTCGTGGGTGGGGTCTATGCTAATAGGGCAGAGTCCGTCAGCAGTCATGGGTGGGGTCTGTGCTAATAGAGCAGAGTCTGTCAGCAGTCGTGGGTGGGGTCTATGCTAATAGGGCAGAGTCCGTCAGCAGTCATGGGTGGGGTCTGTGCTAATAGAGCAGAGTCCGTCAGCAGTCATGGGTGGGGTCTATGCTAATAGAGCAGAGTCTGTCATCAGTCATGGGTGGGGTCTATGCTAATAGAGCAGAGTCTGTCAGCAGTCATGGGTGGGGTCTATGCTAATAGGGCAGAGTCTGTCAGCAGTCGTGGGTGGGGTCTATGCTAATTGAGCAGAGTCCGTCAGCAGTTGTGGGTGGGGTCTGTGCTAATAGGGCAGAGTCCGTCAGCAGTCGTGGGTGGGGTCTATGCTAATAGGGCAGAGTCCGTCAGCAGTCGTGGGTGGGGTCTGTGCTAATAGGGCAGAGTCTGTCATCAGTCATGGGTGGGGTCTATGCTAATAGAGCAGAGTCTGTCAGCAGTCATGGGTGGGGTCTGTGCTAATAGGGCAGAGTCTGTTAGCAGTCGTGGGTGGGGTCTGTGCTAATAGGGCAGAGTCTGTCAGCAGTCATGGGTGGGGTCTGTGCTAATAGGGCAGAGTCCGTCAGCAGTCATGGGTGGGGTCTGTGCTAATAGGGCAGAGTCTGTCAGCAGTCGTAGGTGGGGTCTGTGCTAATAGGGCAGAGTCTGTCAGCAGTCGTGGGTGGGGTCTATGCTAATAGAGCAGAGTCTGTCAGCAGTCGTGGGTGGGGTCTATGCTAATAGAGCAGAGTCTGTCAGCAGTTGTGGGTGGGGTCTATGCTAATGGAGCAGAGTCTGTCAGCAGTCGTGGGTGGGGTCTATGCTAATAGAGCAGAGTCTGTCAGCAGTCGTGGGTGGGGTCTATGCTAATAGAGCAGAGTCTGTCAGCAGTCGTGGGTGGGGTCTATGCTAATAGAGCAGAGTTTGTCAGCAGTCGTGGGTGGGGTCTATGCTAATAGAGCAGAGTCTGTCAGCAGTCGTGGGTGGGGTCTGTGCTAATAGGGCAGAGTCTGTCAGCAGTCGTGGGTGGGGTCTATGCTAAAAGGGCAGAGTCCGTCAGCAGTCATGGGTGGGGTCTGTGCTAATAGGGCAGAGTCTGTCAGCAGTCGTGGGTGGGGTCTATGCTAATAGGGCAGAGTCCGTCAGCAGTCATGGGTGGGGTCTGTGCTAATAGGGCAGAGTCTGTCAGCAGTCGTGGGTGGGGTCTATGCTAATAGAGCAGAGTCTGTCAGCAGTCATGGGTGGGGTCTATGCTAATAGGGCAGAGTCCGTCAGCAGTCATGGGTGGGGTCTGTGCTAATAGAGCAGAGTCTGTCAGCAGTCTTGGGTGGGGTCTGTGCTAATAGGGCAGAGTCTGTCAGCAGTCATGGGTGGGGTCTATGCTAATAGAGCAGAGTCTGTCAGCAGTCTTGGGTGGGGTCTATGCTAATAGGGCAGAGTCTTTCAGCAGTCTTGGGTGGGGTCTATGCTAATAGGGCAGAGTCTGTCAGCAGTCTTGGGTGGGGTCTATGCTAATAGGGCAGAGTCTGTCAGCAGTCATGGGTGGGGTCTGTGCTAATAGAGCAGAGTCCGTCAGCAGTCGTGGGTGGGGTCTGTGCTAATAGGGCAGAGTCTGTCAGCAGTCATGGGTGGGGTCTATGCTAATAGAGCAGAGTCTGTCAGCAGTCATGGGTGGGGTCTATGCTAATAGGGCAGAGTCCGTCAGCAGTCATGGGTGGGGTCTGTGCTAATAGAGCAGAGTCTGTCAGCAGTCTTGGGTGGGGTCTGTGCTAATAGGGCAGAGTCTGTCAGCAGTCATGGGTGGGGTCTGTGCTAATAGAGCAGAGTCCGTCAGCAGTCTTGGGTGGGGTCTGTGCTAATAGGGCAGAGTCTGTCAGCAGTCATGGGTGGGGTCTATGCTAATAGAGCAGAGTCTGTCAGCAGTCATGGGTGGGGTCTATGCTAATAGGGCAGAGTCCGTCAGCAGTCGTGGGTGGGGTCTATGCTAATTGGGCAGAGTCCGTCAGCAGTCATGGGTGGGGTCTATACTAATAGGGCAGAGTCCGTCAGCAGTCATGGGTGGGGTCTGTGCTAATAGGGCAGAGTCTGTCAGCAGTCATGGGTGGGGTCTATGCTAATAGGGCAGAGTCCGTCAGCAGTCATGGGTGGGGTCTGTGCTAATAGGGCAGAGTCTGTCAGCAGTCGTGGGTGGGGTCTATGCTAATAGGGCAGAGTCTGTCAGCAGTCATGGGTGGGGTCTATGCTAATAGGGCAGAGTCCGTCAGCAGTCATGGGTGGGGTCTGTGCTAATAGGGCAGAGTCTGTCAGCAGTCGTGGGTGGGGTCTATGCTAATAGGGCAGAGTCCGTCAGCAGTCGTGGGTGGGGTCTGTGCTAATAGAGCAGAGTCCGTCAGCAGTCATGGGTGGGGTCTATGCTAATAGAGCAGAGTCTGTCATCAGTCATGGGTGGGGTCTATGCTAATAGAGCAGAGTCTGTCAGCAGTCATGGGTGGGGTCTATGCTAATAGGGCAGAGTCCGTCAGCAGTCGTGGGTGGGGTCTATGCTAATTGAGCAGAGTCCGTCAGCAGTTGTGGGTGGGGTCTGTGCTAATAGGGCAGAGTCCGTCAGCAGTCGTGGGTGGGGTCTATGCTAATAGGGCAGAGTCCGTCAGCAGTCGTGGGTGGGGTCTGTGCTAATAGGGCAGAGTCCGTCAGTAGTCGTGGGTGGGGTCTATGCTAATAGGGCAGAGTCCGTCAGCAGTCGTGGGTGGGGTCTATGCTAATAGGGCAGTGTCCGTCAGCAGTCGTGGGTGGGGTCTATGCTAATAGGGCAGAGTCTGTCAGCAGTTGTGGGTGGGGTCTGTGCTAATAGAGCAGAGTCCGTCAGCAGTCGTGGGTGGGGTCTGTGCTAATAGGGCAGAGTCCGTCAGCAGTCGTGGGTGGGGTCTATGCTAATAGGGCAGAGTCCGTCAGCAGTCGTGGGTGGGGTCTATCCTAATAGGGCAGTGTCCGTCAGCAGTCGTGGGTGGGGTCTATGCTAATAGGGCAGAGTCCGTCAGCAGTCGTTGGTGGGGTCTGTGCTAATAGGGCAGAGTCTGTCAGCAGTCATGGGTGGGGTCTATGCTAATAGAGCAGAGTCCGTCAGCAGTCGTGGGTGGGGTCTATGCTAATAGGGCAGAGTCCGTCAGCAGTCGTGGGTGGGGTCTGTGCTAATAGGGCAGAGTCTGTCAGCAGTGATGGGTGGGGTCTATGCTAATAGGGCAGAGTCCGTCAGCAGTCGTGGGTGGGGTCTATGCTAATAGGGCAGAGTCCGTCAGCAGTCATGGGTGGGGTCTATGCTAATAGGGCAGAGTCCGTCAGCAGTCGTGGGTGGGGTCTATGCTAATAGGGCAGAGTCCGTCAGCAGTCGTTGGTGGGGTCTGTGCTAATAGGGCAGAGTCCGTCAGCAGTCATGGGTGGGGTCTGTGCTAATAGGGCAGAGTCCGTCAGCAGTCGTGGGTGGGGTCTATGCTAATAAAGGCAGAGTCCGTCAGCAGGCGTGGGTGGGGTCTGTGCTAATAGGGCAGAGTCCGTCAGCAGTCGTTGGTGGGGTCTGTGCTAATAGGGCAGAGTCTGTCAGCAATCGTGGGTGGGGTCTGTGCTAATAGGGCAGAGTCTGTCAGCAGTCGTGGGTGTGGGTGGGGTCTGTGCTAATAGGGCAGAGTCTGTCAGCAGTCGTGGATGGGGTCTGTGCTAATAGGGCAGAGTCTGTCAGCAGTCGTAGGTGGGGTCTGTGCTAATAGGGCAGAGTCTGTCAGCAGTCGTGGGTGGGGTCTATGCTAATAGGGCAGAGTCTGTCAGCAGTCGTGGGTGGGGTCTGTGCTAATAGGGCAGAGTCTGTCAGCAGTCGTGGGTGGGGTCTGTGCTAATAGGGCAGAGTCCGTCAGCAGTCTTGGGTGGGGTCTGTGCTAATAGGGCAGAGTCCGTCAGCAGTCGTGGGTGGGGTCTATGCTAATAGGGCAGAGTCCGTCAGCAGTCGTGGGTGGGGTCTGTGCTAATAGGGCAGAGTCCGTCAGCAGTCTTGGGTGGGGTCTGTGCTAATAGGGCAGAGTCTGTCAGCAGTGATGGGTGGGGTCTATGCTAATAGGGCAGAGTCCGTCAGCAGTCGTGGGTGGGGTCTATGCTAATAGGGCAGAGTCCGTCAGCAGTCATGGGTGGGGTCTATGCTAATAGAGCAGAGTCCGTCAGCAGTCGTGGGTGGGGTCTATGCTAATAGGGCAGAGTCCGTCAGCAGTCATGGGTGGGGTCTATGCTAATAGGGCAGAGTCTGTCAGCAGTCATGGGTGGGGTCTATGCTAATAGAGCAGAGTCCGTCAGCAGTCGTGGGTGGGGTCTATGCTAATAGGGCAGAGTCCGTCAGCAGTCATGGGTGGGGTCTATGCTAATAGAGCAGAGTCCGTCAGCAGTCGTGGGTGGGGTCTATGCTAATAGGGCAGAGTCCGTCAGCAGTCATGGGTGGGGTCTATGCTAATAGGGCAGAGTCTGTCAGCAGTCATGGGTGGGGTCTATGCTAATAGAGCAGAGTCCGTCAGCAGTCGTGGGTGGGGTCTATGCTAATAGGGCAGAGTCTGTCAGCAGTCATGGGTGGGGTCTATGCTAATAGGGCAGAGTCTGTCAGCAGTCATGGGTGGGGTCTATGCTAATAGAGCAGAGTCCGTCAGCAGTCGTGGGTGGGGTCTATGCTAATAGGGCAGAGTCCGTCAGCAGTCGTGGGTGGGGTCTGTGCTAATAGGGCAGAGTCTGTCAGCAGTGATGGGTGGGGTCTATGCTAATAGGGCAGAGTCCGTCAGCAGTCGTGGGTGGGGTCTGTGCTAATAGGGCAGAGTCCGTCAGCAGTCGTGGGTGGGGTCTATGCTAATAGGGCAGAGTCTGTCAGCAGTCATGGGTGGGGTCTATGCTAATAGAGCAGAGTCTGTCAGTAGTCGTGGGTGGGGTCTATGCTAATAGGGCAGAGTCCGTCAGCAGTCGTGGGTGGGGTCTGTGCTAATAGAGCAGAGTCTGTCAGTAGTCGTGGGTGGGGTCTATGCTAATAGGGCAGAGTCCGTCAGCAGTCGTGGGTGGGGTCTTTGCTAATAGGGCAGAGTCCGTCAGCAGTCGTTGGTGGGGTCTGTGCTAATAGGGCAGAGTCCGTCAGCAGTCATGGGTGGGGTCTGTGCTAATAGGGCAGAGTCCGTCAGCAGTCGTGGGTGGGGTCTATGCTAATAAAGGCAGAGTCCGTCAGCAGGCGTGGGTGGGGTCTGTGCTAATAGGGCAGAGTCCGTCAGCAGTCGTGGGTGGGGTCTATGCTAATAGGGCAGAGTCCGTCAGCAGTCGTGGGTGGGGTCTGTGCTAATAGGGCAGAGTCTGTCAGCAGTCATGGGTGGGGTCTGTGCTAATAGGGCAGAGTCTGTCAGCAGTCGTGGGTGGGGTCTGTGCTAATAGGGCAGAGTCCGTCAGCAGTCGTGGGTGGGGTCTGTGCTAATAGAGCAGAGTCTGTCAGCAGTCATGGGTGGGGTCTATGCTAATAGGGCAGAGTCCGTCAGCAGTCTTGGGTGGGGTCTATGCTAATAGGGCAGAGTCTGTCAGCAGTCGTGGGTGGGGTCTATGACAATGCTTATAATTTCTGGGGATTAAAAAAAAGAGGAGTGTGTGGATTTTTTCCCTTTTAGGGTGGTTGTGTACACATTTATGTTCAAACACCATGTAAAAGTGAATTTTGCATAATCGGTCTTCGGTCCCCTTAAGTGACATCTCTGCTCGTCTCTCTGTTTAGATAGAGGTGGTGTTAGTCGCACTGGATCAGTGTGGCCTGTCTAATGACAGAAGGATCGCTTTGATCGATAAGAACCGTGACCTCTACCTGACCTCTGTGAGAAAGCTGGGCCGAGCTCACAGCATCTATAAGATCGGTAAGAATCCAGACGGAAACGCTGTGACAGTCTGTCTCTGGTGAAGTCGCACTGAGTTCAATCAAGCATAGATTCATTTGAATGGAGTCTTTGTAATTCTTTCCCAGGTTCAATGGTTGACACTGTGGCCTGGAACGACTCTGCTAACATCCTGTGTGGAATCCAGGACAACCAGTTCACAGTGTGGTATTACCCTAGTGTGGTGTTTGTGGACAAAGACCTGCTCCCCAAAACCATCTTCAGCAAGGACAGCAGGTACACGCACTACAACTAACTTCACTCAGATCTGAAATGCACAGTCATAACCATCAGTCAGTGGCTACGTTTACATGCAACCAAATAATCCATTAGTAATTGAATTGACGGCTCAACACCTTAACCCTCTGGGGACGGATTGGGCGGTACCGCCCAAAATGGGATACTTTTACAAATGTGTTATTATCTTAAATACTATTAATGATAGAGAGGTGCGGTTTTTTTTGCCGTCTTCCTCGGATTCCGCTGAAAACAATGGTATATGGTATACACACTTCCTTGTTGCGTAATACCACTGCGTATAAGGCCAATGAAATCGATGTTGTTAGGAATATTCCACGCGCAAAGACCAATGGAAAAATTGCCGCTGGGAGGAATATTTTTCTTACCCAATCAGAGGAAGTTTACCATGGCGTATTCTAGCTAATCAGAGGACTCTGTAGCCTTGCAAGGGGTGGGATTATAGTAAGTGATATGACGCAATTTCACGCAAACAGCGTCGAGTGGAGGAGGACAGAGAGCGAACGGAGCGGAGTATTACAGCGCGCACAGAGATTTATATGAGAGAGAGAGACAGAACGATTATTATATGTATATATATATAGCATAATAGCAATTATAGCATTATTATCTTATTGTTTAAGCACTTTTATGATGGCAAGCAGTAAAAGATTTACGTCAGAACAAGTTCTGGAACAATTACTGGAAAGTGACGAGGAGAAATCCGAAGCTGACAGCTTTTTCACAGATGATGTTATATTTTACTTTTGATTGAACAATTACAAATGTCTGTCAAGCAAAGGGCTTGAACAATATATTTTTTGTTCAAAAACTGTTCCTTATTGTTGTGTGAGGTGTGATTTTCAGTAATAAATGACAAAAATAACATTTTCGTTTTTGAAATTCTCTAGTTTATTGTACATTTATTGTACATGTTTCACTCATACTTCCTTTATAAACACATTACATACTAGCTTAGGGTCTTCTGAATCCATAGATACCAAACACGTGGTGTTACATCTCCATTACAGATGGTTTATAAGCCCAAATGTAAAAATAGAGAAAACGGACCAAAAGGGGCTTAGTCCCCAGAGGGTTAATCGATCCGATTGAAAGGGGTGGTTTATTCCTTTTCTAATACGATCCAGAGAACATGTAAACACATGGGGCCGGTTTCACAAAGATAGACTTTGACTATGGCTTAGATATAGAAGATAGTCAGACTTCAGATAGACATCTAAATGAGACCGTTGCACAAAGCACTTAAGACTCTGACTATCTTAAGTAGGACTACACTGCAATGCATTCTGGGTAAAACAAGACACTTTTCAAAACAAAAAAACATGGCGGATCGAGTAAGCGCATTCAACTGCTCGGTGCAGTTTACCCCAGCGGGAGATATGTGTTTGTTGGAGGAGCATAACAGTTACAAAGACATTTTACTTGGGAAATTTAGCGGAGAATGCAGTAACAAGAAGAAATTATCCATTTGGACAGGATTGCTATGACAGTTAACAGCGTTAATCCGACCGTTGAGCGGAGCGTTAAAGACATACAGAAAAGATACAAAAACATGGTACAAGATGCCAAAAAAGAAATATTTAAGAGGAAATATCCAACAACGGGAGGAGGACCCCAAGAGAAACTTAGACACCACTGAAATGGTGATGAATATATACGGTAAGGGCCATTTTCCCTTTTCTTTCGGCTGTTTGTAATGTAACTGATTGCCAAGGTAACGGAGTCTTAGACCTAAGCTACCCTGTGGGTAAAGTGTCTAATTTTTTTGGTCTAAATTAAGTCTGTCTTTATTTTTGTGAAACAGTCTAACTTGCATTAGACTAGTCTATGAGCAAATTTTAGACTTTTTTCAATTTAGGGCATTTTTACTGCATGATAAATATAAGCAGCGGCACAACGGTTCACATGCTCAATGTCTCCAAATTATGACCAGAGACAAATATTAAGTCTGGAGTTTAAAACAAATAAAGAACCGATGTAGGAGAATGGTTATTATGTGCAAACAGCAGGAAACTCTGTATATTCCTGCTGTGTGCGCATGTCAAACAATATATTCCGATTTGAAGCTTGTGACATATAAACCCGCACATCAATCACATGTTCAGGGTTCATGTAAACAATTCAGATTCATCAATCAGAAAGAATTCAGTCTGATTGAAACAAAAGTTGTGCATGTAAACATAGCCAGTGGTGATTTGTGTATTTCTAGGAGCCCAGTAGTAATTGAAGACTTTAGGAGACTTCACATAAACTGTGTGTGATGATGTTTGATGAGTCCTGTCTTCTGCAGCGAGTTAAGTCGCTCTCCTCAGATCGTGAGCTATGTGGGCACTCAGGTGACTGTCAGACGGGTGGACGGCTCTCTGGTGTGCACCGCAGTGTCCCCGTACCCGACCTTACTGCACGAGTACACCGGCAGCGCCCGCTGGGAGGACGGCCTCCGCATCTGCCGCTTCGCTAAGGTCAGTGGAGCAGGGAGCGCTCTCTGGTGTGAGGGAAACAGATACAGATAGAGAAAATACTGTCTTCAGCCCTGCTCCTGGAGCCACACTGTCCTGCAAAGTTTATATCCAACATGCTTCAGCTCACACCAGTGTGATTTTCAAGTGTCCCCAAAGAGCTTGATTAGCTGGTTCAGGTGTGTTTCATTAGGGTTGGAGCTGAACTCTGCAAGACAGTGTGGCTGCGTCTCAATCAGCTCCCGAGTTCAGTAGTCAGGGCACTGATCAGGGAGTCAGTTATCTTAAAGTCCCCCGGTAGTCAGTCATTTTATCCCTTAAAACTCATCTTTGATCACCAAAATGACATTTAAGCATTTTTTCCTTGAAGAAAATGTCTTCATGCCTTAAAATTGCTTGAATGCAACTCTACACCCTTGCCTCATTTAGTATAGGCGGTTCTATGAATATGCACGGAATAGATGTTTTTTAAAATACAAACCATTATTTTATTATATTTTAGCATAAATATACATCGCTATAGAGCTAATGCACATAATCTAGCTAACATTTAGAATTTATTTACGGCGGAAATGTTGCACAAATATGTAACAAGCAAAGTATCTATCATAATGTACTTTAAATAACATAAACATAAGACCCATAATGCACTGTGAGAGTCACGCCAAATGAATATAGAGCATAGATTAACAGACAGAATAATTTTATCATAAAAATTAAAATCGATTAAATATTTTTTTACCCATGGACCCTCAAGGATCTGTTCTTGGACCGCTTTTGTTTCTCTTGATTATTAAACTTATGAATGCTAAATTTCCTTTTCTTGTTTTGAAAATACTAACTTTTTATATCAAATATACTTTTTGATTGGCTATTATTATATTTTATAAAAATTTTAAAAAAGCAGTTTCTTGCTCTGGTTTTCATAATTTCAGAAAACAATTTTGGTTTTACTGTCATGGTGCTCAACAGAATAACTGTCTAAAGGAATGATTTCCTGTGAGCCTACAGTGTCATAGTGTGTGTGTGTGTGTGTGTGTGTGTGTGTGTGGACAGTTAAACCTAAAATCAGCTACAGACAGCTGTGTTTCCACAAGGAAAACAGATCAATATATATCATACTAAATAGTGTTCTAATTGATGTGTAAAATGGATTTATGTGAGTTGTGTTGCTGTCTCTCTTACGGTTGTCATTTCTCCTCTCGTCTCTGTGCTCCCGAGGAGGAGGTATGTTTCTCTGTCTCTGTGTGTAACAGCAGTAGAGGGCAGTGTTGTTGTAGACGGCAGTGGTTGTTCTGTCAGGAACTCAATAACACTTTGCTTGTGACATCACAATATGGTTGAGTCACACCCTAATAAAAATAAAATAAAAAATAAAATAAAGCTTAAACATTAAATGGCCGTGGAATAAAATCCTTAGTTGATGACACTTTACAATAAAGTTCAATTTGTTACAAAAGTAAAAACTTTTTTTACAGCATTTATTAAGCTAAGTTATGTTAAAAATGTATTAGTATAGAAATTAACATGAACATAATTTATTAATATAATTTAGGGAACTGGTCATTGTTAGTTTGTAATACCTACACTAATGGTTTAAATGTTTGGAATAATTAAGATTTATTCATGTTTCTGAAAGAGTCTCTTCTGCTCACCAGGGCTGCATTTATTTAATCAAAAATACAGTAAAAATAGTGAAATATTATTACAGTGTAAATCAGCTGTTTTCTACGTGAATATATAGTAAAGTGTAATTTATTCCTGTGATCAAAGCTGAATTTCCAGCATCACTACTCCAGTCCTCAGTGTCACATGATCCTTCAGAAATCACTCTAATATGATGATTTGCTGCTCAAGAAACATTTATGATTATTATCAGTGTTGAAAACGGTTGAGCTGCTTCATATGTTTGTGGAAACGTCTCGGTTTACAACTGTAACCCTCAGAGAACGAGGCGCTCCATCGAAAGACGACACTTTGGGGACCTGAAACCTGAATGGAAGTAGTTCTCGTTTGGTGTTGCGTCACGCCACCGCTATAAAAGGACACCGGATCATAACAGCGTCAGCTTCTAATAAGTCAAAGCAAGTCATTATCAGGCACGCAGGAAGTGTGGCAAAGGAAGGCAGTGTCTTGTTCACTTCTCAGGGAACGAGGGTTGTCGTAACCCGAGATGTTCCCTTTCGAGGGAGCTTGCACTGCATCGAAAGCATTTTACGAGTTAGTCCCCATCAGGGGCCAGACCCACAGCTTCCACAGCTATAGCTGAGGGTGGTGTATTGAGCTCTAGAACCCCTGGGAGCAGAGTGATTGGGGGAAATGCGTACAATGCCTGACCAACCCCAGGGGTGCTGGATCCGTGAGGGAAAACCAAAGCAGACAATGTGTGTTCTCGTGAGAGGCGAACAGATCCACTTCAACTCCACCGTCTCGGGGTGGAGTCTCCATTCCCCGGGCCTCAGCCCCTGCCTCGACAGGATGTCTGCCCCCACGTTTTTGTCCCGGGAATAAACATTGCTCTGAGTGAGAGTAGTTTGCCCTGGGACCACTGAAGAACCTGATGCACCAGTCTGCATAGAGGGCGCAATCTCGGGCCCTCCTGCCGATTTATATATGAGACCACTGACATATTGTCTGTTCAAACTAGAACATGATGGCCTCTGAGGTCTGGAAGGAAGTGTCTCAGAGCCAGAAACACTGCCAACATCTCCAGGCAATTGATGTGCCATGAAAGATGAAGTCCTTCCAAAGACCCCTGGTGTAACGGCCCTCCATGACCACTCCCCAGTCTGTGAGGGACGCATCCATAGTCACTATCTTTCTCTGACACGGTGCTCCCAACACAGGGCCCTGGGACAGGAACCATGGTTTCTTCCAGATGAGCAAAGGACGAAGGCACCTGCGCATTACTTTGATCGTGCGAAATAGGTTCCCGCTCTGGGAAAACCCTCTGGTCCTGAGCCATCACTGTAGTGGCCTCATGTACAGCAGGCCAAAAGGTATTATGTTGGATGCTGCTGCTGCCAGGAGCCCCAGAACCCTTTAAAAAAAGTGTTTGACAGTTATGGCCTGGCTTAGCTTCAAACTGGTGACTGTAGTCAAGATGGTGTTTATACGAGCAGGAGACAACTGTGCCCGCATCGTAACTGAGTCCCATACCATCCCCAGAGATGTAGTTCTCTGTTGAGGAATTAGTGAACTCTTTTTGACATAGAGGCACAGCCCCAAGCACTTCAGATGGCGTAGAACGAGACCTCCCAACTCTCATCTGAGGGGGCCATCTCGATGCTGAACCGCCATCTCCTCTGTCTGTGCTGAGCCAGTCGTCCATATAATTGAGGATCCAAATGCCCTGAAGTCTCAGTGGAGCTAGTGCAGCATCCATGCATTTCTCGAAGGTGCGAGGGGACAATGCTAGGCCATATAGAAGAACCCGATATTGGTACGCCTTTCCCCCAAAGGTGAACCTCAGGACTCTTCTGTGATGGGGAAGGATGGATATATGGAAGTAAGCGTCTTTCAGATCCATCGTGACAAACCAGTCCTCGGACCTGATTTGACTCACGATAATAGGTATGTTTAACATCTTGAATTTGAATCAGCGCCGGAGCCTTAAAGGATGACGCAGCGTCAGGTGAAAGATACGATGCCAGTGTCTCTTCCACCCGCGGCAACACCCCATAGCCGTTCTCTTTCGAACCCAAAATAGACTTATATATATACATATATACACGTTTTGGCTCGATAATCGTGATGAGAACGGCTTGTTCCACGATCTCGACACCTCAGTGTGGAGATCAGTGAAAAACGGGAGGCTCTGGCTAAAGGCTGTGACCGAGCCTGCTGGGAAATGTTAATCTTGTTTACTTTTTTTCAACGTTTCCTGCTTCTCTGATGGCCAATCAATGTTTAATTTGGCCACTGCTCTGGTCACAACCTCCAGCAGCTCCTCGAAGGCAGGAGAATGAGGTGCTAAGTCCTCAAATTCTCCTGCCTCGATGCCCAAAATATTTAAATCCTTGGATCCAGATAATTCAAGCATCGGGTCCTCGTCCTGGGCGGAAGAAGCCGCAGAGCAAGCTTCCGACTCCTCAACCGGACCGACAGAGCTGGCCGCTGAATGTTGAGAAAGGGCCGAAGCCGTCATCGTCAACCAGCTCCATCTACGAACCCCATGATTGAAGATGCCATGCCACCTAGGCAGACGCGGGTCCCGAGCCGCGGGGAGTGCAAGCCTGGCCTGTCTCACCGAACAGGGCCAGGCGGGAGCGGAGCGTTCTGAGGGGCAGCAGATCACAGTTTGCACAGTATCCAATTCCTCATGCACTGCCTGTGCATGCTTCACTCCCAAACACATGACACAGAGCGAGTGTGTGTCACCCTTGCTCAAATAACGCGGGCAAGGGGACACACACTGTCTGAAAATCTTTTTACTCGCCATTATAGCAATATCTGCTTGTGTAAACTGACAAACAACACAAAATAAGACAGACAAGGCAACATAGAACGCTTGCTGAATACCCGAAGCTGACGCTGTTATGATCCGCCGTCCTTTAATAGCTTCCACATCGCCGTCACATGTGGCGTCACAACGCAACACCAATCGAGACTGGACTAGTTCCATACAGGCTTCAGACCCAAGTGTCATCTTTTGACGCAGCGCAAGCGCAAAAGAGGTCGTCTTTTACCTCGAAAGGGAACTGTGCTCTTTAAAAAAGTGACTTATGTTACAAGACATTTCTATTTCAAATAAAGGTTGTTATCTAGAATTTTCTATTCATTAAAGAATCCTGAAAATTGCATTGTGATTTCCACAAGAATATGAAGCAGTTTTGGTATAATAACCATTATTAATAATGGAGCAGCAAATCAGCATATTAGAATAATTTCTGGAGGATCATAAAAAAATAACTATTCCAAGCTTCTGACTGAGCACTAATGAATTTATCTGTTAATTTAGCTGACAAACTCTCTCCACTGGCTGTGTTTTGCTAATTTACCAGCAGAACACTATCAAGTCAAGTCAAGCCACCTTCATTTATATAGCGCTTTTTACAACTTACAATACAGATTACAATACATTTACAGTGATAACAGGAAAAATAATGCAACAAAGTTTGTTTCTGCTGTACAGCAGATCTAGAAGAAAATAGTGTAAAAGTCCAGCTTAAGTAAGTTCAGTGATGGTTCATCTGTGAGTGAGTGTGACTATCATCAGAGCTTAAGTGTAGAGTTGCAGCCCTGGATGTGCCTGACGCTGTTCTCTCTCTCAGGATCAGGTGCTCTGGTCGTGTCTGGCAGGTCTGGCGATGGCCAATCGGGAGCTGAGCACAGCAGAAGTGGCGTATGCAGCCATTGGAGAGGTGAATCTGCACACTACTGTGGGAGAACGTCTCACATCAGAGGCTCTTTAACACTCGTCTCTGTCTCTACTAGATTGATAAGGTGCAGTACATCAACTTCATAAAGGATCTGCCGTCGAAGGACTCGTGTCTCGCACACATCCTGCTGTTCAGCGGACACGTGCAGGAGGCCGAGGCCAGTCTTCTGCAGGCCAACCTCACGTATCACGCCATCCAGATCCACATCAACCTCTACAACTGGGACAGGTGCACGCCGCCACTGATACGCGTCCACTCCGTGTAGGGTTGGGAATCTTATGAATTTTAACGATTCCGATTTGATTCTGCTTATCGATTCCGATTCTTATCGATTCCTTATTTCGATTCCAATAAGGTAAAAAAAAATTTATAACTTGGATATCATTCACATTTAGTCTTATTGACTACAAATAACAGGCTAAAGATCACTCACACAAGGAACGTTTGCCTGTGGTTTAAAAATACATTAGTAAATCAACTAGACTTAACTAATATAAATTTCAAGCATTATTAAAGACAATAGACATGTTTTAAGATTTTCAGGTATTCATGTACACAAAGTAATCAAATGTAAAATAACACTGCACTTTATAAATAAAATATACTTTACAAATATAGTTACAAAAGTTTTCTCTTTGTCTTTTGTTGTTTGATTAGTGTTATTATAGAAACGGCAGCAGGAATATTAGGCTGCTGTCACTTTAAGAGCTGCATGGATCCAATACACTGTTACACGTGTGCCTGAAGCACACAAAACATAGTCGTCTTGCGCTTGAATGGTTTAAAATCACATGAAAAAATTTCTGTGAATGTGTTTTGTAACAAGTATCCCATTCCTAACCTCAAATATTAGATTCCAGAATTGGAGTCGATTTTCGATTCCCAACCCTAGGTCCGTGTGTGTGTGTGTGTCGTGCTCATGCATGTCTCTCTTCACAGGGCTCTGGAGTTGGCAGTAAAGTACAAAACTCACGTGGACACGGTCCTCGCTCACAGACGGAAGTTCCTGCAGGACTTCAGCAAACAGGAAACCAACAAGAGATTCCTGCAGTACTCTGAAGGAGTATGTTCACCTGCATGCTCTTATCTGTAGCACTATTCACACACACACTTACACTCTCTCACACACACACACTCACACACTCACACACACACACACACACACACTCACTTACACTGTTTGTTGATGGGATTGAATTCCTTACAGAGAATTCAGGCTTTTTTTGTGTTTTATGTTGTAATGTTTCTTTATTCCTGCTTGAGCTCAGGTGGAAGTGGACTGGGAGAAGATCCAGGCTAAAATTGAAATGGAGTTTGCTAAAGAGCGGGAAAGAGCAGCCAGCTCATCGATCAGAAGCAGTGTGTCTGTTCGCCGCTAGACACACACACACACCTCTAGTTCAGGTAAACTGAGGTCTGGATCTCAGTCAGCTAGCCATTACTGATCTACAGACTCAGACTCTTTAACACTCACTGAGTTTATATCTCAGCACCTGAAAACTACACATCAGCCTATTAACAGGCATCATGTCTCCCTCAGCTGTTATTTATATCTTATTATCTCATGAAGATTTTGTAAAAAGTTATTTTTGTATAACATAAGTTTGATTTATGTTTATGCAATAAATGCAGATTTGAAATAAATTTCAAATTGTGAAAATCAAAATATAATCCAGAAAATTATTCCATGCAAATTGAATCAGTGAAAGTAGAAAAAGTAGGAATGTCCTGAGCCGTAATTTTTTTATCTGACACGTATCAGCTATCCTTTATTTTACGTCTGCTGTCACGCAGGGGTCGTGCAGTAGGTGGCGCCATCTAGTGGGTTTGCCAACCGCCATTAAAAGGAAAAGAAGAAGTGACGACTTAGGGATATGAATAAGGATCTTACAGATAAATCTTCAATGTTTTCTTGCATTTTAGTGTTGATAACAACTTAATATTATCCAGTCAATTGACTATAAGTTGACCACTGCATTAGTACTGCTGATGCTCACTCTACTCTACAATCAGTGACAGTTCTCTATGGGGCATCTACATCTGATCATGGACCATTTGATCTGATCATGGACCATTTGTATGACTGTTGATATGAAAAGTCTGCCTGAGATGAATTAAGAGTTTAAGAGGGCCGGCTTGGTAAAACTAGACTGGACCAAACTAATGTTAGCTAACTAAGTTTAACGAGCAATAATTCAGCTCACAGACAGGAGTGTTGGTGGCTTTGATCAAACTCCTGCTGAACATTTAAAGGTTCTTTACTGGCTTGATAAAACATGGGCTGTTGCCAGAGTCTGTGTTGTCGGTAGCTTTAGTGCCAGTTATCAAGAATAAAGCAGGCAAAGTGAAAAGTTTGGATAATTACAGACCAATTGCACTAGCTAATTAGCCTGGTTAAAACCAGACCATTCTCAGTTGTAACTGAGTTATGGTCTGGCAAAGCGTCATAGACAAATCATTTCCAGAGGGGCGTCACCAACGGACGTTGCGGATAGACCTAAACCCAATCAGAGCGATGAAGGAGATGACGTATGCAGAGCGGCGGAGAAACATCTCCGAGTGTTGTTCTTTGCTCGGTTTTTAACAAAAAGGAAACGTTCAAATCGCTTAAAACAGACACGATAGCTGATTCGAACGAGTGATGTTCGACGGCGGCATCCATCTTTGTAATGTAGGCTACAAAATCTGCTTCAAAATCCCAGCGCTGTCGTCATCGTGTAAAGCCCGCCCCAACGTTTCTGATTGGTGCCTCGATTTCGACGGATTGGAAATGGGCTTGAATGAGCTCTTTGCCAGACTAACTTTCAGAGCAAATCTAAATTTGCCGGAAGTTGTCTGGGTTTTCCCAGGCTACTAGCTAATGTGTTATCAAAAGTTTTGGAAAGAATCTCAGTAGATCATTTGCCAAGGCACAGCATAGTACTGATTTGTGTATATATGCACTGAAAGAAATAGAGCTGTATAAAAGACAAAATTCATCTGTTGTATTTGGCTTTATTGACGCCTCTAAGGCTTCTGACAGAGTTAATCATAAAAAGATGTTTGGTAAACTAAGACAAAGCCGTGAGGCTATTCTGCCTAATAGCATACGAAGATTTTTTATTTATTTTTACGCCAACCAGAATATGATGATAAAATGGGAAAATAGATTTCTAGCTCCTTTCTGACTTCCTTGTTGATTCAGTTCCGTTGTAAAGATCATCTATTATTAATTTAGTTCATTTAATCTATAAAGCATCAAAACAGTGATGTCATTGTCCAGCTCAGTTCAGTTCTCAATAATGTCAGTACAGTCAGTAATAGTGTTGAAGATTAAGTGTCCCTAACTATGCAAGCCAGAGGCGACAGTGGCAAGAACCCAAACTCCATCAGGAGACAGAATGGAGAAAAACCCTTGGGGGAGAACCCAGGATCAGTCGTTCAGTTCTCCTCTGGCCACCGAACGAACACTGTGATTATGATTCAGGCAGCATCACAAGTCAGAGTTCAGATCGGGATCAGAAGCATTCAAATATTCATCCAGCTCTTCTGCTTATTCATCACACCAGCATGGAGATGAAGCTGGTCATAGATTCTGTGCAGAGAATTTGTCTGGTTCTTGTCTCTATATATATATATTCTACAGAATTGGTTCAAAGTTAGAGTTGGAAACATCTTGGGAAAAAAATGTCTTTTTCCACAAATTTTTTATGCATGCAAATTGTATAATATCCAATGTAAACATTTCTAGTAATTGTGCAGTTAATTCTCATACTGTATTTTCAGAAAGTTTTGGAATGCGTATCCTCTCCCCAAAATTGTCACTGATAAAACGAACAAAAAAATAATTAAATGAGAAGGCTTATATTGAGACTTTGGTTAAGACTTTGTTTACATCTACCTCGTAAATATATTTTTTGCTATTTTATTAAAAAGGTTACAATTACAACAACAATTAAAATTTTAACAAAATTTCAAGTGTAATCTTTTTTTGTAAAAAGTACACATTTTATCATACATATTTCAAAGGTAAGGATTCATTAGTTTGAATATTGGAACAATCACTATAATAACATCTTATTTGATAATTCAATATACCTACTTTATTTTTGACAAAACATCCCATAGGCTACTATATATTTAACATATGAGCAGAAATTGGCGAACTAAAGCTTATTTGATGTGGCAGTCTTTTTTACAATAAAAACTTTATAATCTATCCAAAACTAATCAACGAAATCTTGTCTAAACATTCATATTTAGTCTGTAACATATCGTGTGTATGATTAGCATATAAATGTTAATTTGCAGTTTAATACGTCGCTTATACAAAGATATTTTATTTCATCATATTCCAGTCGATTTATACTCATCTCAGTATTGCAATATAGTTTGGTCAAAGCTAAACTACCAGATGTGTTCATGTAAAAATAACATGTTTAGTAATGTAGGTGCGAGTGTGAATGAACGGCACAGATGCGCACTGTACAGATGTAGCAAACAACAGTCTGCATCTGTGCCGTTCATTCATTCATTCACACACAGACACGCCATTCATATTTGAACAGTCTTTTTGCGGTTTACAGACACTATTCCATATCGCGATTAGAACTGTAACGATCACCAGCTGGAGTGCCCTCGAGAGCCACCAGAGGGCGCTCCACAATAGACTATGATCTCTTCCTCACAAACTACATTTCCCATACTCACTGCCTGGACTCATCATCACTGATCACATTCACCTGTACCTCATTGTCACTGATTGTATTCACCTGTGTCTTGTCATCCTGCTAGTCTCAGTCTATTTATACCATGTTCATTCATTCACTCACTGCGAAGTCTTCTTGTACTGTGTGTCTGCATTTCTGAGCGTTTTTCCGTGTTTGTTTTCTGTTTTTGACTTTGGATTGTTCTTGGACTCTGATTATTGCTGCCTGCCCTGACCTCTGCCTGTTTCTTGGATTCTCTCTGTCTTTTCTCCATTGTCCTGTTTGCTGATACTTGACCCTGCCTGTACGACTATTCTATAATAAAGCTGCATTTGGATCTTCACCTCCAAGTCTCGGAGCAGTTCATGACAGAAGACTTCGCCACACCCAGATCCAGCAGCACAGATCTCACCTGATCTTCCCAGCATGAGCCGGGAGTTCGCCGGTCAGATCGCGGCCTGTTCCAGTATACCTGGGTGTTTGCCCCTCTCGCTGCCTCCTGCTCTCTCGGTGATGAGGCGATTAAGCTGTGTTACCGGCTAGGGACTAAGGAGGTCGACCCGAGGGAGCTCCCCGATCTCTCGGGTCAGAATTGGAGAGAGGCACTCGGCCGATGTCTGGAGAGCTTCCTTCCGCGGTACGCCAGGTCATCACCTGATCTCCACGTCCAGCCAGAGACCGTCCAGCCAGAGACCGTCCAGCCAGAGACCGCCCAGCCAGAGACGGCCGAGCAAGAGGCTGCTGTTCACGTCACGCCTGCCGAGCAAGAGGCTGCTGTTCACGTCACGCCTGCCGAGCAAGAGGCTGCTGTTCACGTCACGCCTGCCGAGCAAGAGGCTGCTGTTCACGTCACGCCTGCCGAGCAAGAGGCTGCTGTTCACGTCACGCCTGCCGAGCAAGAGGCTGCTGTTCACGTCACGCCTGCCGAGCAAGAGGCTGCTGTTCACGTCACGCCTGCCGAGCAAGAGGCTGCTGTTCACGTCACGCCTGCCGAGCAAGAGGCTGCTGTTCACGTCACGCCTGACGAGCAAGAGGCTGCTGTTCACGTCACGCCTGACGAGCAAGAGGCTGCTGTTCACGTCACGCCTGCCGAGCAAGAGGCTGCTGTTCACGTCACGCCTGCCGATCCAGAGACTGAGCTTCACGTCACGCCTGCCGATCCAGAGACTGAGCTTCACGTCACTTCTGCCGATCCAGAGACTGAGCTTCACGTCACTTCTGCCGATCCAGAGACTGAGCTTCACGTCACTTCTGCCGATCCAGAGACTGAGCTTCACGTCACTTCTGCCGATCCAGAGACTGAGCTTCACGTCACTTCTGCCGAGCCTGATCCTGAGCTTCACGTCACTTCTTCTGATCCTGAGCCTGATCCTCTTCCTCTTTCTGAGCCTGTGTCTTCAGACAAGATGGCCGCCTCCGAGCCAGTGTCTACGGACAAGATGGCCGCCTCCGAGCCAGTGTCTACGGACAAGATGGCCGCCTCCTAGCCAGTGTCTACGGACAAGATGGCTGATTCAGAGACTGTTCACGTTACGTCTGCCGAGCCAGAGTCTGTTCCTGTTCCTGAGCCAGAGCCAGAGTCTGTTCCTGTTCCTGAGCCAGAGCCAGAGTCTGTTCCTGTCCTAGTTCCTGAGCCGGTGTCTGTTCCTGAGCCGGTGCCTGTTCCTGCGCCGTGGCCGCCCGAAGGGTCTTCACCGCCGTGGCCGCCCGAAGGGTCTTCACCACCCTGGCCGCCCGATGGACTGTCTGCTCCGCCCTGGCTGCCCGATGGACTGTCTGCTCCGCCCTGGCCGCCCGATGGACTGTCTGCTCCGCCCTGGCCGTCCGATGGACTGTCTGCTCCGCCCGGGCCGCCCGATGGACTGTCTGCTCCGCCGTGGCCGCCCGAAGGGTCTTCACCACCCTGGCCGCCCGATGGACTGTCTGCTCCGCCCTGGCCGCCCGATGGACTGTCTGCTCCGCCCTGGCCGTCCGATGGACTGTCTGCTCCGCCCGGGCCGCCCGATGGACTGTCTGCTCCGCCCTGGCCGCCCGAAGGACTGTCTGCTCCGCCCTGGCCTTCCGTCCTGTCGCAGTCTCCAGGTCCTCTTCTGCTCCACGGACTTGGCCCTCCATCCCGCCCCCGGATCCGCCTCCATGCCACCACCCACCTGGACAGTTTTGGAGCGTCTGGAAGCCGCTCATTGGGGGGGGGCTATGTAACGATCACCAGCTGGAGTGCCCTCGAGAGCCACCAGAGGGCACTCCACAATAGACTATGATCTCTTCCTCACAAACTACATTTCCCATACTCACTGCCTGGACTCATCATCACTGATCACATTCACCTGTACCTCATTGTCACTGATTGTATTCACCTGTGTCTTGTCATCCTGCTAGTCTCAGTCTATTTATACCATGTTCATTCATTCACTCACTGCGAAGTCTTGTTGTACTGTGTGTCTGCATTTCTGAGCGTTTTTCCGTGTTTGTTTTCTGTTTTTGACTTTGGATTGTTCTTGGACTCTGATTATTGCTGCCTGCCCTGACCTCTGCCTGTTTCTTGGATTCTCTCTGTCTTTTCTCCATTGTCCTGTTTGCTGATACTTGACCCTGCCTGTACGACTATTCTATAATAAAGCTGCATTTGGATCTTCACCTCCAAGTCTCGGAGCAGTTCATGACAAGAACAAAGCACTTAAGAATAAAGAACTTACTATTCACAATCCTCAGCTGAATCCGTCGCTCCTTAAAGTGAAAGTAAACCAGCACTTCTGAGGTAAATAAAGCCAGGAAGCACACCCTGTTTATTTTCTTTATTTTACAAAAGCTCAATATTTTGTTTCGACTGTGAACTGGACACATAAAACAGTAGACATTTTATTGTTTATTTTTTCATAAGTCTGTATGACCATAAATGACGGAGTACTTTAAGTCTGTTTTACTGCTATGTGAAAAAAATCGAGCAAAACGTGCCGGCGCGTTTGCCGACCCCAGAGGGTTAAATAGGGCACTATTTGAGGGGACAGCCATTTGTAGGTGTGTCCAAAACCATAGTGGACGTTATTGAGTGCACTCATTCAATCCCATAATGCACCGCTATCAGGGGCGGACTAAGGTCTACACAGGCCCCTAGGCTCAGGAGAGATTGTACTCCTGAAATCTATCTGACAAAGAATTTCACTCTAGATGGCCATTTGAGTGAGGTTATTTAATCTCTGCTTGCGCATTGTTGATCTCAACCTATTCTTAACGAGCGCCAGGGTGGTACAAAGAAGTATGTATGTGTCGAAAATTCTGCTGACATGAATTGGCTCCTGTTATTAGACAGGATAGTACGTGGATTGCCGTATCTACTAAACACAGATGACAAGGGGGTGATAACATTTTGAGTAGTGATGGAAGCAGTGAAATCCACTTACTGTGATAGTCAATCAATGTCAGCGCATAACAACAGTCCCATACAGCGGTTTCAAATGGGCCCTCCACATCTATAGCTACCTTGTCCCACTCTACAGATGGAAAAAGCATTGGCTGCAGCGGCGCAGCAGAGTTGTTGGCAGTTTTGTCAGAGGACGGACACATTTGACAGGTCTGGATGTGCTCTTAAACCAGACAATCAATGCCTGGCCACCAGTGCAGTTCACGAAGGCCCTTTTGTGCGTACAATTCCCTGGGGACCTTCATGAGATAACTTTACCAATATGTGTGACAGGTGATCCTCTGAACACATAATCCTTCTGCACACTGCACATCACGTAGAATATCACGCATTGCACATGGCTTGTGTGTGGAAAAAAACACTCTGGGAAGGAGGTAAGGCACACCATGTCGAGGAACGCAGCGGTGTGAGCCTCGAGAGAAAGCTTGTCCTGATCAAGATCTTACTTCACGAATAAGTTTACATTCAGACTTATCCAATTACATTTTTAAATATCCAGTCATATAATTAATAGGAAGAATACAAATTATTTCAGGAAAATTAAAGATTCGCCATGTTCAATTCATATATGTGTACATTATTCTTCTATAACATCATATTGATATTCATACTGGCATTAAATGCCACAGTTTAATGGGTAAATGATTTTATCACAGAAAAAAACACACACAGACGCACTTTTAAGCTTTTATTTGTGCATATAACATGAAACTATCTAGGGAATTCGTGGTGGCTGCTTCGTCCAACAAAGCTTCTTTCACAGGGTTGTGGCTGCTTTATTTTTTACTAAACAACAGATGGCGCTGTTTTCGACACTCAAAGCTTCGATTCTTTTCCCGGAACAATCAGGGGAAAGCCTCCGTGCTTCATGAGGCTTCATTTGCCCATCTCTAATTTGCAGCAGTCTTTATTAATCAAACTCAAACTTACAGAAATACTCGAGATACTTAGCCTGGGAAAACCCAGACAACTTCCGGCAAATTTAGATTTGCTCTGAAAGTTAGTCTGGCAAAGAGCTCATTCAAGCCCTTTTCCAATCCGTCGAAATCGAGGCACCAATCAGAAACGTTGGGGCGGGCTTTACACGATGACGACAGCGCTGGGATTTTGAAGCAGATTTTGTAGCCTACATTACAAAGATGGATGCCGCCGTCAAACATCACTCGTTCGAATCAGCCATCTCGTCTGTTTTAAGCGATTTGAACGTTTCCTTTTTGTTAAAAACCGAGCAAAGAACAACACTCGGAGATGTTTCTCCGCCGCTCTGCATACGTCATCTCCTTCATCGCTCTGATTGGGTTTAGGTCTATCCGCGACGTCCGTTGGTGACGCCCCTCTGGAAATGATTTGTCTATGACGCTTTGCCAGACCATAACTCAGTTACAACTGAGAATAGTCTGGTTTTAACCAGGCTACGAGATACTTAGAAATCTCTCATACGGCACAAAAAACAACCAGGCCAACATCAACGACGACCGACAACAAAACACAGGGCTTAAATACACAGGGACCTAATCAAAGGAACATGACACAGCTGACAAGACTAATGAGACAATGGCTGATTAAGGTGTCCATGGCAACTAAGGAGTGGCGGGAAAACCACCAATGTACACAGGATGTCCAAACACAAACACAAAGAAACACAAACAGACATGTAACACACTGAAACTGTCATTCATTAGGAAAATACATCTTGATGGTTATTGATTAACTATGTATAAATGTGTTCTTAATCAATGCTTTTTAATTATTGTGGCGGTCTCATCTTGTGTGCTCCCCGCCATGCGCAGCTGCATAGTAAACATTCCTAAGGTACAGTAAAAAAAAAAATGAAAAAAATGATAGCACCTCAGCTGCTTCTCAACACTTTTATTGACTTCCATTGTAGGAAAAAAAATACTATGGAAGTCAATGGGGTCCATCAACTGTTTGGTTACAGACATTCTTCAAAATATCTTCTTTTGTGTTCTGCAGAAGAATGAATCGCATACAGGTTTGAAACAACTTGAGGGTGAGTAAATGATGACAGAATTAAAATTTTTAAGTGAACTATTCCTTTTATTGGTTAATTTAACTACTAACTAGAGGTAATATAACGGATGCTAGTTAATTACAAATAATCTTTCATTTATTTGTTTGATGCATAAGGTTCTTCGCCTCATTATTTTCAGAGAAACAACAGTTTATCTTTCCATGAGATAACATAACTCTTCCATAGCCACACTCAACTTAATCACGTGTGTTTTACTTTATTCCTTTATAACTCGTGGCGTTCACTTAGCAGTTGTGTTAGTTATTCTTGTTTATCTTTTGTTGATAAAGTTTATTTTATCACACTTGTGTGTTCCCTGTGCTGGTAATACAGAAGAGGCTCTACAAGTTAGCAATCTTTCAGATAAATCAGCTGACCAACTCCCTCCACTTTACATCAGTCCTGAAGGATTGAACAGCCTCCTGTTGGGAGTGTGCTCACTGCGAAGGGGAAAGACCTTGACTGGTGTCCTGAACTAAGAGAGGGGGGAGGCGGTCATCTGATGGACTCATAACCACACCTTAAGTGACAGGTGACACCGTATTAGCTGGTTCAAGCAATGAGGCATACAAAACTGTTGTGCACTGTCCACAGTATCTAAGCTAGCTTGCTAACATTGGTTAAATACTGATCCATTTCAATTTCAACTTCTGTCTGTGGGTTTTCAGGTGGCTCACAAAATTTGACGTAGTTGTCTCTTATTCAAAATATTCGTAAACTTGTTACTGTAACTAGATTGTAAAATATCTGATATTCAGATTCTCAAATATATGTAAGTAAAAAGCATTTTGTTTTAAATGAGTTTATAATCAATAGTTGATTGCTGCGTTTTCTGTGTGCAGTCAGAGCCTGTCGGATTTACAGCACGTAAATTCAGCCATTTCTCCCGAAGACAGGGAGAAGAATAGAGTAAACTTTATACATGTGCATTCTATTTTTTCTTTCAGGATTACGTTTCAAATCTGACAACAATGGTCTCATAAACTGTGCTTCTCTATATTGGGTCTGATACCTGTAACGTGCACAGGAAGCACAATGAGACCAGCATGTGTTTTGATAAAGGATATTGGGCAAGCTTTTTATGTTGAATGTTTGTTGAATTTAAACAAAAAATTGGGGATACATCTAAAATATGTGGCATTTCAAGCACCGCAATTTTATGAAAATTGTAATCAGCAGACTGTACACAAGCACATGTGCTCAGATCAGTTACTAACACATTTAGCATATTTGTGTGGATGCGATAGAGCTGTCTAGAGACAGTTATTACAATAAACTCATTGTAAGAGACTAACCTTAATGTAAAAAGGTCTTGAAAAGCTGCTAATGACAAGCAGGACACATTATTATAAATGCATTAGCTGTTCCAGAATCAATTCAAGCACAGTGAGTTATAGAGAGTTTCTGGCTCGTCTAGATGTTTGCAAGGTCGTACGTCTTTCCTCCGAGCTCAGATTGTCTCTATTGCCCTCCATCATGATCTCCTCATACGTGGGCAGATATTTCACCTCGTCGTATGTGGGAAGCAGCAGCACCGGCGAGCTGAAGTCCCCTGTGAGGGAGTCCTGGGACGCGTGTCCGTGTAGAAGAGACGGCTCCTCGTGTGTCTGACGGCGGGGACGTGGACACACCACACGCTGGATGAAGTAACCCACCACGAAGAGCAACAGCAGGATCAGCAGTCCCGACAGCCTCCGGACGACCCAGTCCAGGTTGTGGAGGAAAGCCTGCAGGGGGAGTTTGCAGCAGTGGACCGTCGTGATGCTGTTGTTCTGAGTGCAGCATCGCTGATCTTCATCACACTGGATCTCTGCACAGCTCCTCACAGCCTCACAGGACAAGCTCATCAACCCGCACGCAACACTCAGCCATACCCTCATCCTCATGCTTCGACCATCCAATGAATGTGTCCAATGAAGGAATTATCTGCGGCAGCCCAACAGAGAATATACTGCAATCCCAGAGATTTGCTTCTGTTCTTGTTTTTTCATGCAGCACACAATCCCGTACGAGCCCCCAGTTCTGGTGCTCTGTCTTACATCAATTATTGGGAGTGAAAATCACAGGTCGATGTATTGAACTCACTGTCTTCCTGTCGTGAGGTAATGTCATTGTGTTTCTGACGGTTGGGTCCCACAGTTGCTCATAATTCACATCCTCAGAATGGAGAAAGCGACCTCAGAAGCCGCCTGATTAAAAATGCATGGCACTGTTCTCTGTGGGTTTCAATGGACCCATTATAGCCAGATCCAACTCAAACCAAACACCCCTCCTGATGCGCTCGCATGTCAGGCTTTGTTGCTGGCAAACAATCAAACATATGAGTTTTGAGATGTTTCATTTGACATGATACAGTTCGTGTTACACTGTAATCAGATTAGTATGGACTAACTAATATAAACGAACAGCATGCTATTGTTTTTAGGAGCTTCTTCTAATTACAGGTCAGTAATCATTTGTGCAAGGTACATGAATGATTCCTCAAATCCCATCTAGAGGTTAACAAGTGCAGTAAACAAACACCTTGCAACCAATCTAGTTGTCTTTGCTATTGCAAGTTATTATATTAAGATATAATATGTATAGCATGCACACTTGTTTGTTGTTTTCATGAACCTCAAAAATATCACAATGAAAATATAATGTTTGATCAAATGTGAGATTACAAAGTGTTTGATAGGCTAATGCATTTGTATGTCTACTATATGGATATCTGTATTATGTATATTTGCATTTGTGATACAGTACGGTCTTAAGGAAAAGGATACTTTACACTATTGGCTTTATGTGCAAATGGAGACTAAATTGTGTTATGGGCCTAGAAAAGGCAGAATGACTGTGCAATATACATTTACCAAAGTTAGCTTGTAAGGCTCCAGTCGATATTCACTTCTCATAAACAGAGCTAATGTCCAATTGGTCAAATGTGATTACAGGGGCATTATGCCGTCAAATATACTGGAACAGAGTCAAGTTGGCCAGCCAGATTCATGAGGGATCATGTTTCCCAGTCCAATCGCTCTCATTTACTGAAATGTGATACACAGTGTCATTAGTAAAACACTGAGATAAACATTTGCATGACAGAGACTGAGCTGCTGTCCTTGTGTCAGAGCCACTTCTACACACTGCTTTTACTGGGTACTAATGAACACTTCATATTTCACATCTCCATTCTTCAACGAGAGTGTCAATGTGTGTGTGATTGTCTGTCGTATGAAACATTGTCATATAGTTAAACATTTAGTGTGAATTTTCACATTCTCGACTACTGCTTTCCATACTGTATTTTGTTTTACAGTCGTAGTAGTATCTGGAATAGTGTGATGTCCATCAGTCAACCCCTTTTATTGTTTCAATGCTAGTTATCAATGTTAGTTATTTCTGTTCTATAAATACAATATTATAGTGAAGACATAAAAGTGTTTAGACATAAAAGTGAACAATTATTGAATAATTCTATGTAATACAGTGAACGGTAAGTAGTGATTAAGACAGTAATCAGAAGTAATTAAGTCCCCAGCCACAATGATCTGTAATCTTAATGCAGTATTTTATCTTCAGACTTCACTCTTAAAATCCTGGACATTTTTACAGTTCTGTGTTGTCACCATTATTTCATTTTCCAGAAAAAGGCCGTCCCATTCATTTTTCTGTGGACTTGCTGGAAATTCTAGAGTAAACACACACACAAGTACAAAAACAAAATAAAAACATACTTTTCTAATACAGAAAGTTATTTGTAAATCGTTGTACAATTTACTATAATTGTTTTTAAAGTGCATTATGCTTTTCTCCTGGTAATTCTCCTTCTGAAATCTCAACACCTTTCTTCATCTTTGTAATCTGTTATCGGTCATTTTCATGATCAGCTGTTTGTTATTTCAGATGCAGCTGCTCTTATGAATCAGTTGGTTAGGTTGTAGAAAATACAAAATGTGAGCAAAGACCATCAGATTGTCTACATTTATATCTGACATTTTTTGTTATTTTGTACCACCCATAAAAACGTGATTGAATTCATATATAGCATTGTAAATATAGCTTATAGCAATTTACTTGTAGCCTTTATATACATTGATCTACTTTCGGCAGTTTGTCTGTATACATTTTTAATGAATGAGGTCAGATCATTGTCTTATTATTATTATTATTGATTACAGTGAATACAATTCAAATGATTTATTAATAGGTTTGTGAGTGAATATATGTTTAAGCTGCACTGGCACTGACGCCAGCACAGATGCCGCTCTATAGTTGCAGTGAACTCTTGCTTTTTTCCTGAATAACATAAATCAAAGCCATGGACAAACACAGCACAACAGTTATATATTTTCATGTCTTTTTTGAGGACACTCACAACCAGAACAACAAACGGGTGCGCTTCCCGAACAATGACGTAACCCGCTGAATAACTGCCATAGTACCAGCATCATTGGAGAATCTAACTAACTCGTCTCACACACACCCCAATCATTAGAGACACGATGGCTGAACTATATATATATATCTTGTTCATTGTTTATTGTTCGTTCCATTTAAATTTGTACATGTCTCAAACTATATATTTTAGACAATGTCAACAATCAGTAGCTTTTCTGAAGAGTGCATAAATGTATACTGTATTGTTGTTATTATATGTGTGTGTGTGTGTGTGTGTGTAAGAATACAGTTCCAGCATCAACAGTTTCTTGCCCCATTTATATATTTATATAACAGCATCTTGTAGCTCACGCCGAGACCATTCACATCTTTCTTTAACAGTTCAAATTGAAATGTGCACTTATCAGGGTCAGTCGTAGGATGCGTTTAGCATGTGTTTCAGGGCTAATAAAGCCCAGTTCAGTCATTCTCTCGAGCTCAGCCATGGCTTTCTCCTTCATTGCATTGGTTATTTTCTTGGGTGCACATACAGTGGTCAGCACTGACTCATCTGATTGCATGTGATAGAGGCAGTTTGCCAAGTGTCACGTTTATGTTCAGTTAGTTGCTTTCATGGACTTTCAGTTTGTTTGTCTTCAGTCACGTTTCATTTCCCGCCACTCACAGTACGGCCGCGAGTCCACCATAGCTGTGGGCGTTTGAGAGCGCAGTTTTTTTTCAGTTGAGACGCTTTGCTTGCTATGATACGGAATATCTGTGGAAGTGTTACTAGCATCTCATTTCACAGTTAGTTTGTTTCTGTGAAGTTTCTATATAAAAATGTCGATACGATTTAAAGTATTTGCTCTGGCTCTTGTTTTAAATGATTTTGTTCTGTCAGTATGCTTGTTGTTGTCATCTGTTGATGTTGGACAAGCAGAATGTGGCGGTTGGTCTGTGTGGTGTTAGCCCCGCCCCTCCTGCACTGTGATTGGACGGCTGGGTAAAAAGTGACACTGATGAGCGCTGCGTTTTACCCAAAGTTGAACATTCTTCAACTCTCGCCGTCCGGTAAAACACACAGAGCACTCACCGCTTTCAGTGTGAAACAGTCGCTCAGCGCCTTGTTACGCTCCTGGCTCCTGGTCCGGCACTGTGTAGGTTGTGTTTTCTTCGTTGGAATCTCCTGTGAGGCTTATTAAAGTACTAATGACCTTCATCTTCGTGTGTTTGAAACCCCATGCTGAAACCAAGCACTGTTGTGTCAAACAGATCACAGAATTCCCATACTTCTGTTTCTTGATTTTGTACTGTCCTAACTTTATAAGACCCACTGCTATACTGTTGTGCAATCCAAGCAGTGGTCTCAGTATTGCTAGTTTGTCCACCATACGTAACGAGCTTTACGTTTTCAGCAGTGTTTAGTTGAGCTGAGAGCAGAATGAGGTGTAGTTGGGCAGATATAAGGTTGCATTTGGCACCTGTGTCCACCTTTAGTTTTATCTGGCCAGACCTGCAATGTTGTGAATACTTCACCTTCCTGAGTGACGTCCTCCACTGTTTCACAATTGAAAGTGTCATCAGGTGGATCTTCAGTTCATGCACTCGGTTGAATTCTGAGTTTCTGAATTGCGCAGCAGTTTGCGGGGAATGGTAATCACGACTTTGAGCTTGCGGTGCTGGTTTGTGTGATGGAGCAGATCCGCAGTGGTACCATTTTCCACAGTCGTTGCATTGCATGTCGAAAGCAAAACAGCTGAATCTATCAGAGGGAATGGGTTCTGTTGGCACTGATGCAGTGCTGATCTTGTAAAGCACATACTTCATCATCATCTGTCACTTTCAATCCTGCAAACGACACAGTCGCATATCAGCTCACCACTTAAAGTTCCAAAGTCACCGTTTTCACAAGTATTTTAAGTGTGGAAACACAAATGAATGGACTCACCAGGAATGTTTGTTGTGTTGAAGACGTGGCTGTCCATTATTATATTCTTTGTGGGCAAGCAGAGTTCAGCGAGCTTTTGCAACAATGCATCTTCTCTCGAATGTAAAAGCCTCGGATTTATCCTCGACATCGGAGCAAGATAAGTTCAGCAGCGTATACGCCTGCACCTTCCATATGTCTGATAGACCAGCATTTTAATATTTGCGCCATTCTTGTTTGAATTTTCTCCAGTTGTCAGCTAAATGCTTGTCAAACACAAAAGCCATATTTAACCACTTTTGACGCCATGTAGATTGTTTCAAGAAATGATCTATGCTGTACCAAGTTATCAACAGAAAATATGCTTTATTTCTTTGCTCCACAGCACCATACATTTCTTTTTTATAAATATTTTAAATGTTATAAATGTTTTTTATAAAAGTTTTTTTATTGGTTTTCTTATACATGACAAACCATGCCAAAAAATAAATAAATAAATACAACAATCAAGATAATAATAATAAATGAAATATAATATTAATTAAAGAAATTACAGTTTATGCACAACAGTGTGGGCAAATTACAACTCGAGCGTAAAGTCAGCTCCATTTCTGTGTTTATATCCCACTCACCCCGGGCCCCGACCCCTTATGACATATTACATAAAGTCCTGAAGGAGCTGTAGCTATATTGAATAACTCTAAGTGCTCATCCTTTGAGACCGAGACTCATCTCTTGAAGTCTGACCTTCCGGAAGTTTACCTTCAGCTAACTTCATCAATTCCTGTGGACCAGCCAATCTCCGGAAGCACTCGACGGAAGCTGAGTCCTAAACGAACTCATCAAGAATCTCCGTGCTCCACAATGCAAAGTAATCGTCTATCAGGCATTTAGATGCATCTCTAAGTTTTGTCTTTGATTCTCTGATGTTCTCAGTAGGTTGTGGTTAACTAGCCGCTATTTTCAGTTCTTCTTGGTCAGATCTCGCCAGTTTTTCAGTGGTTGTTCTCTTAATCATGTTATGTTTCCTAAAGAATCTGAGAGGTGTGTACCTGAGAGAAGAAAACTTCATTAACCTGTTATAATTATTTATACGTATTTCCCTTTTGAGCCAAGTTGCTACATAGCTCTATATTTCCCCGAGGCCCAACAAAACTTACCAATTTGCAAAACTAAAGGAATGCATAAATGACACTAAAAACTGGATTAGTAACTTCCACTTGCAACATTCACAAAAAAATAGAGGTTTTAATTATTGAACCTGAAGAGCCTGGGTGTGCTTTAGCAATCTGTCATTTGAAAGCCACATTTTCTAATATTAGTACAACCATCCTTTTTCATTAAAAAATATCTCTAAATTAGGACATGTTCTCAGATTTCAAATGAAGGAAAATTATTTCATGCGTTCATGACCTCAAGGCTCGATTATTGTAAAATACAGCAGCTAGAGTTAGCCCAGTTCTGTATTGGCTGCCTCTTAAGCATCAAATTCATTTTAAAATCTTTGTGATTACTTATAAAACCCTGAATGGTTTCGCTCCTCAGTACTTAGACGAGCAACTATTGCATTACAGAGACCTTTACATTCGTTGTGGTCTCAAAATTCTGGCCAGTTGATAATACCTAGAATATCAAAATCGACCGCAGGCAGTAGATTGTTTTCTTAAACTCTGGTCTTCCTAGCATTGTCTGGGAAGCAGACACACTCTGTTAGTAATCTAGATTAAAGACCCATCTCTTTAACCTAGCATACACATACGCAACACACTATCACATTTCTTTAATTCAATTTACCTTAGGGGATTGTTAAGGCTGGTTCACACAGAACAGCTGAAACGTGAGATGCTGCTCAGTGGGATGAAGACAAGCGCAAGGTGTAGAGATGCAGTTTTAAAAAGTTAGACTTCTTGAACGTTAGTGCCACGTTTTTTTTAGAAGGCCGCATCATGCGCTAAAGACGTGATGCGCTAGTGCAATGGTTAAAGACATCTGTAGCACGTTTACATTGAAAAACAATGGAAAAGTAGTGCAGTGGAATGGAAAACGTGTTCTGTGTGAACGGCCTCTTAGGCTGCATATATTAGGTCAACCAGAACCGGAATCAGTCCCCGTAACACCTGATGTACTTGTCACAGCGTATGGCATCTACGCTAACATTAGTCTGTTTTCAGTCAGATCTTGTCCATTTTCAGATCAGATGGTGGACTGGCACCCATGAACAAAGACCAGGACAATTAGACAAGCCCTCTAGACAGATCCTCAGCGAAGTCCTCGTTGACTAGACAAGCCCTTGGCACATATTCCCATGGCCAGCTATGAACGTGTCATGCCAGGACCAAATAGCACCTCAGCACAGTTTTAACAAGAAGCACAGTCATCGTGCTTAGGGCCAGTGATTAGCCAGTCGTTATTAACAGCCGCTCTATCTTCACGTTTTACCAGCTGGACACACTACAAAATCTTCCATTTCCCACCTAATGCCTGTGTGACGTATCCCAATTTTCAAGCAGAAGGAGCTGGATGCAAAAAAAAGTGTTATCAACACACAACGCTGACTTGTGATGCAACCTGGAAACATAAATCACGTTGTGTTTGTTCGTGAAAAGGGGTCGTGATACTTAGGGCCAGATTTACTAAACTGGGCAAATTAGCGTGAGAGGGCAGTCCAATAAAAGCACAGATGGGACTTTGACTTTTAGCTAACAATCCTCACGTTCACATCAGAACTAATTATTTTCAAGTTCCTAAAAAGTGCTCTTTTAAACTGTGAGGATGTCACACCCTTAGGTGGTTAATGAGCCTATGAGAAAAGGGTTATTAGGGAAGCGGCGATCCGATACTCAGTATCAGCATCGGTCCAATACAGACCTTTTTTTGCCGGACTGGGTCAGTACAGGACCGATCCAAAATTCGATACTGTGTCTTACCCGTGGTTGTTACTGTCAAGCTCAAAAATGACAAAAATCACCTCAGAAGGTTTAGTGCATTATATCCCCAGTCTTCGGAAGCCATTAATGCTTTATTTCGGGAACAAACAGAATATCATGTCGTTAAATTTAAGTTCATAAAAGTCAGCACGGTAAAACTCTCTCCAAAAAGTTCCATATTCCCATTATTACACATAATCTGAACATAAAGCTGGGCTTTTGTTTAATATGACGGTATTTAGCTGGAATTAGTGATTCTGAATGGTGTGGTACCCGCCATTGATGAAACTGATGAAAAAGGCTCAGTAAACTGTTAGACAGAAACAATACTCTCAATGTTGCATGCACACGGCCCTTTCCATCTCTCTCGTTCTCCCAGAGTTTATTAGGTTCATGCACAGTGTATAAAGACTTCATATATATATATATATATATATATATATATATATATATATAGAGAGAGAGAGAGAGAGAGAGAGAAGTGAGGCAGAGAGTCTCTATTCTAACACATGTAATGCCATTCAATGGCTACACTTGTCCATATATCACCAGTCAAAGCTGTTGTGTATTAACATTTGTATTTGAATAATGTTAACTTTCATTTGAGTTGACTTTTGATCTTGTTTGTTATTGGCTGTAAGAGCAACAGTGTTTGTGTCTGGCTGTGAGAAAAGTGTGCCTTCAAGTGTGCGCACAGTATACCAGAGCAATTTAAGTTTAAATTGTATTCATGAGTTCTTTTTGGTTGATCAGCAAATAAAAACCATCAATCCAAGACTATCCGTCATCGTATTTGTTTCGCTAGTAAATACATGACAAAAGCAATTCTGCTCTCAGTATTGTTGATGTTGCCCTTTACCTTTTGAAATACCTCCTGGTACTTTCTCTATCAATTTAGTCAAATGTGTTATTGAGGGAAGTGTGTGTCCTGGTTTGAGTACACCGATCATGCTTTTTAAACCTTGGTCTTCAACCATGGACAGTGGTCATATGTCAGTGAATTCATATGGAGCCTTCACGTGCTATGGAAAAGATGATATTTTCCACTTGTGAACTGGTATTTACCAGTGTGTTGTGTTCAAATGCTTTTTTTGTCATAATGTGGTGAAAAGATGGACTCACAGATCCAGACCTGTTATTTGGCTAAAACAATTTTAGATTGCTGAAGTCATCTGCTACAGCAAGAAGATGATTGATCAAAACTCAAACGGTAAATAATGTGCTGTATATTTTCTAGATCATGAATAGTAGATTTTTTTTTTAAGGACAAGGGAGTTAATAGAGCTAATATTTATGTTTTAGCTGCAAACGCTAGGTCTACCCTTATGTGAAGCATAGCTACTAGCCTAATCTTTCCTACCAGCTCAAAAACAGTGTTGTTGTAATAAGGCCTGCCATACATACACGCATACATAAAGTGAATAACTGACCCCGGGTTTTTGTTTTCTAAAGACTAGTCATAGTACACTGCCTGGAGCAAGACAATCCGGCAGTCTTAAAAACCGGAACTGCCTGGATGACTCTTCTAGACATGCAGGACAGCACATTTAAGAGTCATCTGAGGCTCACCAGAGAGCAGTTCCACCTATTCTGCAATCAGTTAGGGCAACATGGGATGACTGATGGCCACTCACCAGGAGGTCCTGCAAGAATTCCTGTAGAGAAAAAGGTGGTGATGTTGCTTTGGTATCTCGCGAATCAGAACTCATTTCGTGAGATCTCTGATAAATTTGATGTCAGTCAAGGACCAGCGCATAACGTCATCATTGAAATGCTTGACTGTACATGTGCCATTGCAGAACACTACATTGTCTGGCCAAATGACTGTCAAAAGACCATCCAAGCAGCTCTATTCAGAAGGTCTTGTGGAATTGATGGGATAGTTGGTGCAATTGATGGATGCCATTTCAGAATCGAGCGGCCACCTGTTAGGGGGGAGATTATTTAAACCGGAAGGCCTACTATTGTGTGCTGCTGCATGGTATTGTAGATGACCTAGGAAGGTTCACAGATATTTTTGCTGGGCCTCCCGGTAGAGTACATGATGCACGCATGCTTAGGTTATCCCCATTCTTCAATACCCATGTACAGAAGTTGGGAGGCTACAAACTACTCGGGGATGGTGCATATGTCTGCAACAGCTTCCCATTCATTGTCACTCCAAAACGAGACAATGGAGTCTTGAGTGAAGATGACTTGCACAGAAATGCAATGTAATTTGTTCTGTAAAAATAAAACTTTGAAATAAAATAAAATCTCATTTATAAACATAACTCATTTTCTGTAAACATAAACTCTTTAAAAAAATGTCTAGCACCTTTAAAATAACATAAAATATACAGAGGTGTCGGCTTCATTGAAAACAGGCCTAAAACATAAACAGTAAAACAAAAAAAATGAACATATCTTTTATCTGTTGTTGCTCATGGGACTGCTGCAGCATCTGCTTGAATAAAGCATTAGTGGTTTTAATTTCCCCCATGATTTCTTCGTGTCGGCGTTGCGTGGCTTCCTCGCACTCTTTAATGACACGGGACATCACCTGCGTTGTGTCTTCACAACGCTTCCTCTTCCGTGCCAAAGCACTGGTGTGAGGAGGTGATAAGGTTGAAGGCCCTGCGCTCTCATAATCTGAGGAATGTGCAATGGAGGGAGAAGACAATTCTTCCTCAGTAGAAGAGTTGCCAAACATCAAGGGTTGCTTGAAGGCCTCTGGCCGCCTAACAGTAACCCCCTTTGCTGTCCCGATTACCGGGAAATAAACATCATGATGCCCCCCAATAAGTTGCCCCATTTCTTTGAAAAACTGGAACTTGGTAGGAGCTTTCCCTGTGGATGCATTGTTGTCTACTGCCTTCTTGTATGCATCTTCCAGGGTGGTCCACTTTCTGGGCACCTTGTCTACATCAAAATGCTGGTTGAACTGACTTTTCAACTTCGCCGCAATTTCCTGCCAGAAGGATCGCTTCTTCCCCCTGGACATTTTGATCCTGGAGTTTAGTTCAGCGAGGTTACATGGAAGTTTACTGTCATCTTTCATTAGATATTGGCGCATCAGGTCAATCAAAAAAAAGGGTCTGGTCCCTGGTGAAACCCTGGTTCTGGGGCAGCTCTTCTGTAGTGTTCTCATCTAGATAGATAGATAGATAGATAGATAGATAGATAGATAGATAGATAGATAGATTTTCAAAAGTAGCCTACAAATAAAACACAAAATGGTTAGATTTATGCTTAGCAATTACATGCAAGTTATTTTTCAAGCATGTCTGCAATTACCAAGCATAATTCTAACCATTTTGAATTTTATTCATATTTAACGGGTTGCTGCATTTCAACATAGCCTAATGCAATAGATTAACCAAGGGAATATTGCAGACAATGAGGAGCCGTGGCTGGCTGCAACTGCATTTCGTTATGCGAACGGGCACTCGCCTGTTTCAGAAACAGAAACGGGGGGAACTATTTGCAGAGCAGTGGTGAAATCATGGTCCATGTACAGGGTTTCTCCTTCCCGTTGATAGAGTGAGTTATGGGATGGGTCATCTCCTGGTGCCAGTAAATCATGGTGTCGCTGGCGTACACTACAGACAAAATACATTCACGTGAGTAAATTGCCTGACCGCTCATTACTATGAGCCTCCTATTGACTGCTAGCTAGCATCTGCTCTGGGTAGGTAACACCAAACCATAGCGGTATTTTTAAAACTGACACTGAGTGTTAACGCATTATATTACAATTGTTAATGACACAACATTGTATAGGCTACAAAAACTATCCGCTAACAGTAGCAAAAAACGTTAAGTTGTGTATAATGCTTAACATTCACGACTCTTGCGTTACTCTCCACCATTTTGAAAAGGTCAAAGGTTATCTCATCTTGGCAACTCGTGCATCAAAATATTCTATGAGCTGCCCAGTGGAAAACATGAGGGGGTGTTCATGTCCATTTTCCACGTCGGCTTTTGATATTTACCATAATTACCATAGCACGTGAAGGCTCCAATAGTGTACTGTTCAGTACTGTTTTCCCTCTATGGCATAAAACAAAGGCTAGACAGTTTCGACTTACGTACAGAGCAGTTAAAAGTTTTATGACCTGATTGCTGGCAATTAAAACTCCTACAGTACACACACAGTAGTAGTAAACGCTACTTTATTAATGAAAAGAAAATGCCATAGAAACTTTTGAGAAGTCAGTCAGTTATCTTCAGAAATGCATTCATATCAATCAATCAGAACAGTTCATCTCTACTGAACCCGGAGCTCTAAAAAGGAGAACACGTGTGAGGGTAAGAGAGATGAAGAAGAGCAGCACATGTATGCAGACGTACAGCAGCTGCAGTTAATGGTGATTGTTTTTTTTTTTAGTTAATGCTGCAGTTAAAGCTTTAAAGCTTTAGTTAAACATTTTTTTGATCATATTCAGTGAAATCGACACTATAATCCGACAGAACAACATAAATAAAGTGGTTTTAGAAAAAAACCCGAGCTTCTAGCTCCACCTGGAGCGTGTTATTTGTTTTGCAAAAATCCACAGCTCCCGGATCATCGGGTCTAATCAGCGCAGGGGGGTGTGAGATCTGACTGTCACAGGGTTGCCAACTTTGGGACTTTGGCTGGAGTGAGACTGTAAAATTTCAGTGCGCGCGCGGATATATTTTTTGGTAACCCTAACCCTAATTTTAAAAATGTCAGTCCTTGTTTACTTACTATAAACCCTGATTTATGCAACAACAACAAAAAATAGAATGGAAACATTTTTTTCAAAATGTACAATTAATTTATTGATTGCACTATAAAAAAATAAAGATTGAGTTGATTAAATAACAAATAACAAACATGTAAAACAACAACATCTAAACAATAAGAAATCTCAAAACAAAGAGGACACATAATAGTTACTCCACCTCCCCAGAAAACCACAACACACAAGTTTCACACATTAGGCCTGTTATATACAGTATGGCACAGTGGTCGTTTGGCCTGATCACTGCCTCTGCAAGAGCTCTGTATCTGAAGCAGGGTTCGACCCGTTCATGAACAATCCATTCATTGCGTCTGTCACGTGACAACTGAACGAAAGACTCGGAAGGTAAAGTAATTATTTATGTTCCCTGTAAATTATTTTTGACTGCATTATAATGATTTCTTAATTCAGAATATGGTAAAGACTGCATAGGTGCAAGTGTTCGGGGAATTTGGCTGTTAAAAGTAAGTATAACATTTAAAGGGTTAGTTCACCCAAAAATGAAAATTAAGTCATTAATTACTCACCCCCATGCTGTACCAACCCCGTAAGACCTTCGTTCGTCTTCGGAACACAAATGAAGATATTTTTGATTAAATGTGACAGCTGGATCACTCCTCCATAGGCTCCCTAAGGGAATGAATCCTGACGGCCCAGAAAGTCATTAAAGAAAATGTTTAAATATTCCATGTCACAACAGTGGCTCAACTATAAGTTTATCAAGCGACGAGAATACTTTTTGTGCAGAAATAAAACAAAAATAACGACTTTATTCGACTATTCCTTTTCTTCCTTGTAGGCCTGAAACGAGACTTCAAGAGATTTCCACGACGCATGCGCGAGAATTGCGATCTCCTTCAACTACTTCAGTTCAGTTCTCGCGCATGCGTCGTGGAAATCTCTTGAAGTCTCGTTTCAGGCCTACAAGGAAGAAAAGGAATAGTCGAATAAAGTCGTTATTTTTGTTTGTTTTTTCGCACAAAAAGTATTCTCGTCGCTTGATAAACTTATAGTTGAGCCACTGTTGTGACATGGAATATTTAAACATTTTCTTTAATGACTTTCTGGGACGTCAGGATTCATTCCCTTAGGGAGCCTATGGAGGAGTGATAAACCTCTCAGATTTAATCATAAATATCTTCATTTGTGTTCCGAAGACGAACGAAGGTCTTACGGGGTTGGTACAGCATGGGGGTGAGTAATTAATGACTTAATTTTCATTTTTGGGTGAACTAACCCTTTAAAGCCCTTTAAATGAACGAAATGACTCGAAAAAAAATTCGTTCATTTTAATGAACGAGATCGAACAAGCGAGTCAGTAAAGTGATCCGAACTTCCCATCACAGGGTGCCATCACGTGACAGTCTGTGGTTTCAGTCTTGTTTAGGCCAATAACTAAAAAGGTTCGCTCAGCATCCGCATTTGAGTGTGGCAGGCTCAACACAATCTGGACAACCTTTGATAATTTGGGGAATTTTAATATGCCACTTGCCCGATTTGCCAAAACGTAATTTGTACCATAGAGCCTATATTTTTATTGAGCAATTAGCTAGCCCACATAACGCACGTCAGACAACGTTTGCAACTATAGTTGATGTCTGTACTCTCGGCACACAGACTGATAAGGCAAGGCTACGACACTAGTGACAAGGCGCACCATTTTATTATCTGCTTACCTTGATTGTCATCCATACTTTCAAACGTGCATCAGTGGACTCCGACTCCGAACCTATGCTCTGAACTCTCGCTGAACTTTTCACACGCGACTGACGTATCAGGTGCAAGTTTTTCAGCGAATCAACGATCAGAGAATACTGCCGTGAGAACTGTAGGCAGATGTTACAGCTGTGGGCCTTAAACTCCTCTCCTGTCATTAATACGCTGTGGTCTAGTCATCAACAGAAAATTAACGGATTGAGAGGGGAGAAAAATGGATTTTGGCGTGACATTTCTTGCGTGTGCGTGAGAGCGTGAGATTGAGGCTGAAAGTGTGAGTGTCACACCCAGTGTTGCCAGATTGAAAACATCCAAGTATCGTACCGGAAGCTCAAAATGATCATATTTGGAAGAAAATGATCGTACACGGGAGTTGACTGGAGTGTTGACCGGGGGGTGGGGGGTGTAGCTTTCATGAGGCATACACGCAAGGTCTCTCGCTCCCTCTCTGCCGTGCTCTCTCACCTTCACTTTCTCCTCACAATCATGACGTAGATCCACAGCTAGATCAATGAGTATAGAACAGGGGTGCCCAATCCTGCTCCTGCTGATCGACTGTCCTGCACAGTTCATCTCCAACCCTAATCAAACACACCTGAAGCAACCAATTAAGGTCTTTAGGATGCGTGATTTTTTCCCCTAAACCACTTCAGTGGAAATCCCGCCCTGCAGCTGATTCTAAAGTTTTCATTGGTCATGTCAATCACTGTACTGATTGCCTACACCAAACACTGATCCCTAAACCTACCCGTCACTGTAACCTAAACCAATGAAATCGGCTGCAGGGCGGGATTTCCGCTGAAGTGGTTTGGGAAAAAAAAATCACGCCTTTAGGATCACTTGAAAATTAAAGGCAGGTGTGTTTGCTTAGGGTTGGAGATGAACTGTGCAGGATAGTCGATCGGCAGGAGCAGGATTGGGCACCCCTGGTATAGAAGCACAATGACCTCCGATTGAAGTGTCACAAAATTCTGAAATTATCGTACATTATGGAATTTTTTTCATTATTGATCGTACATCGTACAGAGGTCAAAATTATCGTACAAATATGATAATTATCGTATGCCTGGCAACACTGGTCACGCCAGATGCGTGAGAGTTGGCAACCCTGCTGTCAATCACAGATCGAGCACACGCCACCCCTCGCGCACGTTACAATCAAATGCACACGGCGGAAGTTCGCGCAGTAACGAAGAGTGATGGTGGATGTATCTCGCTTTCAAAACACTAACAAATCAAGTAAGCTCATTTAGAGTATAAATGACGTTAGCAATTGCAATCTATCGGTAGATTAGCCAGGGCAGCATACCTCCAAATACTCCATGGTGTTGATGGATGCTGATGCGACAGGCGCGTTCACAGATAACCTGGTGCACACGCACTGACGAGCACGAACTCGATGGGAGGGTATCCGTTGATAGTGGGGGTGGGGCATGAGAGTTGTAAACATTCAAAATTTTGCCTAAATCCACTCAATCTGCCAGACTTGCCGACTGCAGCTTTAAGCAGTTTGAATTGTACACACCTTTTCAACATGTTATTATTGTACTCTAGCCTGGTGGAGACAGAGATGCTGCTGCCACTGATCTTTTCATATTTGCCACACCTGTCACGGCCGAGACTACTAGCGTATCATGTATTAGTCAGATATATTGGCTGAATGCTCTTGCCTCTTACTATTTTTAACATATCTTTCTATTGCAGAAATCATAAGTGTAGTATGTCGGTATGCGGTTTTGAATTCAGCCATTGACCGTCATCCATGGTAAGATTGCATGGATTTCATGGATCGTTGTTTTTGTGTGGTGCAATGTGTTGTTATATCATTATTTTTCTCTGGTTGGGATAGTCGATGTTCATGTGTACTATATTAAACTGAAACTGAAATGGTGATGGTTTGGGGTGTAAATGTGGAGACCCAGACGTGTTATGTACGAGACATAACGTCTCGGGTTATGACTATAACCCTTGTTCCCTGAGAAGGGAACGAGACACTGCGTCGAGAATCGACACTTTGGGGACGCTCCCTAAGCGTGTGCCTCTGAAGTATGAATGAAACTAATCCAATCCTGATTGGTGTTGCGTCGTGACGTAACATGTGACGGCATACCCGGAAGTATAAAAGTGACGCTGTCACAACACACACTAGCCTCGCGATGAAGCAAGACGCTCCAAGGCCTCAAGGGGCGTGGCAGAATGACGCAGTGTCTCGTTCCCTTCTCAGGGAACAAGGGTTATAGTCATAACCCGAGACGTTCCCTTTCGAGGGAACTCTACACTGCGTCGAGAATCGACACTTTGGGGAACGAGTGCCCACTAGGCCACGCACCGAATAGGCCTGTCCCGGAGTGAAACTGTTTAGGCACTCAGCAAGGACTGAGCACGTGTGCGCCAGGCGTACTAAGAAGGTGGAGACTTTAGAACCTAATAAAAGTATGTGGAGTAGCCCAACCGGCTGCCTCACAGATCTCCTGTAGAGGTACTCCCGAAAGAAGGGCCCTAGAAGAAGCCATGCTTCTAGTTGAGTGAGCCCTTACAGCTAAAGGTGAAGGCAAATCGCGCACCTTGTAAGTCTCAGTAATATCCTGAACAATCCAAAAACTAATAGTTTGCTTGGATGCCGGGAGCCCCTTCTTAGGTGACCCAAAACATACTAATAATTGGTCCGACCTTCTCCAAGAAGAGGACCTCTCAAGGTACACGCTCAAAGCTCTGACGGGGAAGAGCAAATGAAGCTTCTCTTCTTCTGCCGACACATGAGGTGGAGGATGGAATGCCTGAAGAACTGTAGACCGAGCCGTATTCGATACTTTAGGCACGTAGCCCGGACTCGGGTGCAAAATGCTTTACTCTGCCAGGGGCAAACTCCAAGCAAGCTGGTGTACCAGGGCTTGGAGATCTCCCACCCTCTTAAGTGAGGTAATAGCCAAGAGAAATACCACTTTTAGCGTTAAGTCTTTAGGCGAAGCCGACTGCAAAGGTTCGAAGGGGGCCAGGGATAACCCTTCAAGAACTATTGCCAGGTCCCAGGCAGGAACCCTGGACCTGGTTGCCGGTCTCATCCTCCGAGTACCACGGAGAAAACGAATGACCAACTGGTGCCTCCCCAGAGGCCCATCACTTAAAGGCGCATGGAAAGCCGCAATGGCAGCCACGTACACCTTAAGTGTGGAAGGGGAGAGACCCGCAGAAAAACGATTTTGAAGAAAACTCCAGAACTGAAGCCACTGGGCAGTTAACTGGATCTAACTCCTGTTCTCTACACCAAGTGGAAAAGACATTCCACTTGAGGCCATATAATCTCCTAGTAGACGGAGCCCTAGAGCTAAGTATGGTTTCAACCACTCCAGCTGATAGAACAGCATCTAGGTACTGAACCCCCTCAGAGGCCAGACCCACAGCTTCCACAGCTCTGGGTGAGGGTGGAAGACTGTGCCCTCCGCCTGAGACAACAGACCCCTCCTCAGAGGAATCTGCCATGGCGGAGCTATCAGGAGTGATATTATGTCTGAAAACCATACTCGGGTCGGCCACATTAGGGCAACCAGAAGTAGACTGATGCCCTCTTGACGGACCCTCTCCAGGACTCCCGGAAGCAGAGCGATCGGGGGAAATGCGTACAGGCGAAGCCTCGGCCAGGCCTGTACCATGGCATCCAACCCCAGTGGGGCTGGATGTGAGAGGGAGAACCAAAGTGGACAGTGGGACGTCTCTCGAGACGCAAACAGATCCACTTCCAATGGTCCAAACCTCTCCCATACTGGCTTCACCACATCTGGATGAAGTCTAAATTCCCCGGGCCTCAGCCCCTGCCTCGACAGGATGTCTGCTCCCTGATTCTGAACCCCCGGAATATACATAGCTCTGATAGAGAGTATTTTCCCCTGGGACCAAAAAATGATCTGATGCGCCAGTCTGCACAGAGGGCGCGATCTGAGTCCCCCTTGTTGGTTCAGATAAGCTACCACAGACGTATTGTCTGATCGTACTAAGACATGGTAACCATTAATGTCTGGGAGGAAGCTCCTCAAAGCCCTGAACACAGCCATCATCTCTAGACAGTTTATGTGCCAAGAATGATGATGGTCCTGCCACAGACCCCTGGCAAAGCGGCCGTCCATGACCGCGCCCCAACCAGTGAGGGAGGCGACTGTCGAAACGGTTTTCCGACGACATGACGCTCCCAGCACTGGCCTGTGGGATAGGAACCAAGGTTTCTTGCAAATTACCAGAGAACGAAGGCATCTGCGCGTAACTCTGACTATACGGAACAGATTTCCCTTGAGGGAAAAAAAACCCTTGGCTCTCAGCCACCACTGAAGGGGGCCTCATGTGTAGAAGGCCCAAATGTATAATGTTGGATGCCGCTATCATTAGGCCCAGCAGTTTTGAAACTGCTTTACAGTGATGGCCTGGCCTAGCTTTATCCCGGACACCATGGCCAGGATGGATTCGATACGAGCGGGAGACATACGTGCCTGCATTGTAACCGAATTCCATTTCATGCCCAGAAGAGCAGTCTTCTGAGCTGGTTCCAACACATTTTTCTTAGTGTTGAGTCTCAACCCCCGATTCTAATTTTGGCCAAGGACGACATCTCAATGCCGAACTGCCATTTCTCGAGACTGGGCCAATAAGAGCCAGTCGTCGAAGTAATTCAGTATACGGATGCCCTGAAGCCTCAGTGGAGCCAGAGTTACATCCATAAACCTACACATGAACATGCGGGGAGAGAGTGCTAGGCCGAACGGAAGAACCCGATCTAAGAGAACCAGCCTCTCGAGACTGGCCTCTGGTGGTTTCCGAGCACCCTTCTCGACTGCCTGAAGCGGAAGACCGGCAGGCTGTAGTCGATACGGTTTTTGTAACCATAACTGATGCTCGTTTTTTATTTTTCGAGGAAAATTGACGCAGAGTGCGTTCGCTGGAAAATGATGCGGCCCGAAGCGTCATAGACGGCGGGCAATACACATCGTTCCCGGGCCCTGCTGCAAGAACCACATCCGATCCAGCCTCTCGAGACTGGTCTCTGGTGGTTTCCGAGCACCCTTCTCGACTGCCTGAAGCGGAAAACCGGCAGGCTGTAGCCGATACGGTTTTCGTGACCATAACTGATGCTCGTTTTTTATTTCTCGAGGACAGACGATGCAGAGTGCGTTCCCTGGAAAATGATGCGGCCTGAAGCGTCATAGACGGCGGGCAATACACATCATTTCCGGGCCCCGCTGGAAGAACAACATCGGTTGCCCTGCAACTGAGTGGACAGCCCCAACATTTAGATCTACCATGCCAAACCAGTCCTCGGATCTGATTTGGTTTCCGATAATGGAAATTGTAAGCATTTTGAACATGGATCTCCTCAAAGAACAAGTCAATAGCCTTAGATCTAAAATTGGCCTCAGTCCAACATCCTCCTTTGGAACCTAAAAAGTACCGGCTATAACACCTGGACTTTCTATCTGGTAGGGGAACACTCTCTATGGCCCCTTAACTCCAGTAGAGTCTGTATCTCTTGTTCCATAACCCGAGCCTGTTCTGGAACCCCTGCGGTCGGTACGACCCCAAAAAAGCTGGGAGGTCGGTAACCGAACTGCAGTCCGTACCCATATTTAAAAATATTCAGGACCCATATAGATAATTGGAAGGCGTTGCCATTCTACAAAATCTACTAAGGGAACCAGCCCCTTGGGACCGGCCTCGGGTGTTTCTCGAGCACTATTCTCGACTTCCTGAAGCAGATGACCGGCAGGAAAAAGTCTAGAAAAATTTTGTGACCATAGTCAGTGCCCGGTTGCAAGCTCTTGGGGTGAACGCCACGGTGTGCGTTCGCTGGAAATCGACGTAGCCCGAAACGTTCAAAAACGGCGGGACAACATATATAGTTTTATATATATATATATATATATATATATATATATATATATATATTTATTTTTATATATATATGTTTTTTTATTTTTTTATTTTTTTATTTATTTATTCATAAAACCTGTCGACGATTGAAGTTACAGCGTCGGAGAACAGGCCAGAAGGTGATAGCGGAGCGTTCAGCAGAAAATATTTGTCTTCCATTTTTTTTATACCAGACAAATTAATCCACTGATGTCTCTCAACCATCATAACTGCTACAATAAGCTATGGTACGTTTAGTGCCATGGTACGCCTGTAAAAATCGTCCCATAACCCGCCCATCTCACACCCACCACATTCAAATAATCATTTAATGAATGTGATAAGATATGAAAAAGAGTGGGGTTTTTCCCAGGAGAGTTTCTATCTCTTTATTTGTAAGATTTGGGGAAAACAGTTAGCCCGGCGCTGAGGTTGTGACCTGTGCTGCAGGAAACGCTCATCAAGCTTGCTTTTCACTTGCGTTCCCTGCTCATCATGTGGCCAGCTGATGTTAAGTCTGGCCACAGCACGAGTCACAACCTCTACCAGCTCCTCATAGCTTTGGCCGTGAACTGGCGCGCCCAAATCACGGTCATCCGCGTCAATGCTGAGCACATCCACTTCCTCGGAAGCAGAGAGTTCAAGCATTGGGACCTGATCGTGGGCAGGAGAAGCCGCGATGCGGGCTCCTGTACCACTCTCAGGGGCTACGGGATCCTCAGACGAAGAATGAGAAAGTGCCGCAGCAGTCTCATTCTCATCTGCAAGATCCCGCTGCGAACCCCGCGATCTAAATCGCCGCGCCGCCTCAACGGACGCGGGACCAGAACCGTGGGGAACGCGAGCCTGACCGTGCTCATCAAAGCACGCCAGCCGGGAGCGCAGCACTCGGATAGGAAGTGCTTCACAGTCTGCACAAACAGATCCCTCAAGAGCTGCTTGCGCATGCTGCGCTCCCAAACAATTCATACACAAAGCATGTGTGTCCCCACCCGTAATAAAACGAGGGCAAGGATGCACACATCTTTTAAATTGTTCGCTGGCCATTTCTGATCAACTGATTGACAAACAACACCAAATAAGACAGACAGTTTCAACACAGAGCGCTTGCTGAAGAGCGAGGCTAGTGTGTGTTGTGACAGCGTCACTTTTATACTTCCGGGTATGCCGTCACATGTTACGTCACGACGCAACACCAATCAGGATTGGATTAGTTTCATTCATACTTCAGAGGCGCACGCTTAGGGAGCGTCCCCAAAGTGTCGATTCTCGACGCAGTGTAGAGTTCCCTCGAAAGGGAACTAGACATATAAAAGTTCAGTTATGGGAGGGACAAGCCAGAATGCTGCTGTGTGGCCACTCATATCAAATGCAAAATTTGAGCACACGTGAGTATTTGAGATCCCTCTTTCTATCAACAACAAGAAGCACTGAAATTCAGAAAGAGGAAGGTGTGGCTGGAGCAAGCTTTCTTGGACCGTTTAAAATTGATCAGGAAGAGGTAACCACTTTGACAGAGAAGTTAAAAAAAGATACACAAAATGCCAGGCTTGGCAGCATGATTGTTACTCGGCAAAGTTTCATCATTGCACAAAGATTCCTTCAAGGCTTCCTACAAAAAATGGACAACTGCCAGTATACAGCAAGTGGAAGAGTGGCCATGGTGGAATCCCTGAACTAAATAGATCTGCTGTCTCCAATTCTGTTATAAGGCAGTACTTAGAAGATTCATGAGCCTACTTCTTTTGCTTATTTAAGGGAAAAATGTTGAGGAGCATTTGCTTTGTGGAGAGGCATGGAAAGTTAAAATTCAGAATGACGTGGTCGTTCGGACAAAAACATGATTTTCTCAGCTTTTTGTTTAAAATACACCCACATACAGGTGATGATAAAAACAAATGCATTAAGCTACAATAAAACAGGTTTTTTTTTGTTTAAAAGCAGAGGGTCTGTTCTTTATTTTGATATATTGCTGACGGGGAAAGAGTTAAGTGGCTTTTTTAAACGTGCCTTAGAAAAAACATTATTGGTGTGCATCTTGAGACAAAACAAGTGTTAAGTTGATTTCAGTTCAAACTGCTCAAACATACATTTTAGTCTGAGACTTAAGCCTTGTCTGTGAAATTTAGTAATGGTCAGGAAAGTGTTCAGGGGTAAATGTTCAGGAAATACAATGCAAGAATTAGAACGTACAAACAAATTCAACTTTCAAGATCCAGTTCGCATTGGTTCTGGGTAGTGACCGAAAGAATGAGGAGGATTGCAATTGCGGGGACAAGTGGCCGAAATGAGTTCCCTTTAAAGGCAACTTGAGCTGCGTCGATTGACGCTGTGGAAACGCTCTGTGTGATTGCGTCATGAAACACGTGTGAAGGCGAAGCATACCAATATTGGGTTCTTCCATTTGGTCTAGCTCTATCACCCCGCACTTTCACCAAATGCATGGATGCAGCACTAGCACCACTGTGTCTCCAGGGCATCTGCATTCTGAACTACATCAACGATTGGTTGATTTTAGCTCAGTCGCATCAGTTAGTGGTTCGGCATCAAGATGTCGTTCTCGTTCTCCAACATGGAAAGGTTGGGGTTGAGGTTAAACGCCAAAAAGAGTATGCTTTCTCCAGCACAGAGAACCACTTTTCTAGGTGTGGTATGGGATTCAACTATGATGCAAGCATGTCTTTCACCTGCGCGCACCGAGTCAATCATGTCAGCCATAAACTGACTAAAACTAGGCTAGTCACTCACTGTCAGAGTTTCAACAGTTTCAGAGACTGTTGGGTCTGATGGCAGCAGCGTCCAACGTAATACCTTTTGGCCTGTTGTACATGAGACCCATAGAGTGGTGGCTCAGGACCAGGGGGGTTTCCTTAAAGTGCAATTCTTTTTGCAGGATCAAGGTCACGCGGCGATGCTTACATGCCATGGTAATGTGGAAGAAATCCTGGTTCCTATCCCAAGGCCCGTGTTGGGAGCCCTTTGTCGTCGTAAGGCGCTAACGACGGATGCTTCCCTCACGGGATGGGGAACGATCCTAGAGGGTCGCTGAACTCAAGGTCTGTGGATGGGGGCATCATCTCTCCTGGCACATCAACTGTCTGGAAATGATGGCTGTCTTTCTTGCTCTCAAGAATTTCCTCACAGAACTCAGGGGCCACCATGTGCTTGTCCGACATCCTGTCGAGACAGGAGCTGAGGACTGGCGAATGGAGGCTTGAACAAATATGGAGGGTGTTTTCCCAGGTACAAGTGGATCTGTTTGCATCTTGAGAGATGTCTCACTGTCAACTCTGATTTTCCCTTATCGATCTAGCTCCTCTCGGACTGGATGCTATGGTCCAAACGTGGCCGAGGCTACGTCTGTACGCTTTTCCCCCCGATCGCTCTGCTCCCGGGAGTTCTGGAGAGAGTTTGCCGGGACCAGGTCCGTCTCACCTTGAACACCCCGCGATAGCCAGGCAGAGTGTGATTCTTGAATCTTGTGTCTCTCCTCAAAATCTCTCCTTGTGAGATTCCGATCAGGAGGTACCTTCTGTCCTAGATAGGGGGCTCAATACTTCACCCCTGCCCAGAACTGTAGAAGCTGTGGGCTTGGCCTCTAAAGGGGGCCCAGCTCATAGTTTCTGGTCTCTAAACTGAGTTTGTTGAGACCATCCTTAACTACAGAGCTCCCTCCACAAGAAAATGTTATGCCCTGAAGTGGAGAGTTTTCACTTCTTGGTTTAGTGATCGTCAGCTGGACCCAGTTAACTGACCAGTTGGAACAGTGCTGGAGTTCCTGCAAGAGCGATTCACTGCAGGGTTATCTCTGTCCACTTTAATGGTCTATGTGGCGCACATAGCTGCTTACCACATTCCTTTGGGTGGTATGTCTTTAGGGAGAGACCCTTTGGGATCTGGCCATGGTGCTCCAAGGCCAATTCCTGGCTCCTTTTAAGCCTACTGTTTCTGACTCTCAAGATGTTTTTCCTCCTAGCTATCACTTCTCTTAGAAGGACAGGAGATTTGCAAGCTCTGTTGGTTGCCCCTTCGTGCTTGGACTTTGCGCCTGGAATGGTAAAGGCGTTGTTTCACCCTAGGCAAGGTTACATTACCCCATTAATGTGGCCAGATCTTTTGAACCGCAAGCCTTCTCTCCTCCTCATTCCAGGATTCAGACCAGAAAAAAAGTAATCTGCTGTTTCCGGTTCGGGCATTGGAGGCCTACGTCCACAGAGCTGCCCTGTGGCATAAATCTGAACAACTGTTCATCTGTTTTGGTTCTCCTAGCAAAGGGTCCCCAGCATATAAGCAGAGGATGAGCAAGTGGCTAGTCAAGGTTCGCTCTCTTGCTTATAAGTCGATTAGACTGCCTTCCCCTATGGCAGTCCGAGGCCACTCCACTAAGAGTATGGCTGCCTCTAAGGCTCTCTTGTCAGGAGTTTCACTTCAAGATGTTTGTGATGTGGCAGGCTGGTACTCACCGCACACATTTGTAAGGTTTTACAATCTGGACTTGAGCTCTACAACAGGGGCTCCGGTGCTCTTGTCTTAGGGCTTTCTTCATGATTTAACACTAGACAGTTGGGTTGGGAATTGAAAACCTATTCCAATACTGGAATCGAATACTTGAGGTCAGGAATCAGATACTTGTTATAAAATTAAAATTTCGAGTCCTCTAATCGATTTCTTTGTGAGCATTTCAATATGACTTTTCAACCGTGAGACGACTCGGGTGCTGTTTTCTGTGCTGCACACACATCCAAAGCGCGCTCACAGAAAATGTAATTTAAATGGGATTTTAAACCATTTAATTGCGAGACGACTTGAGCGTGGCTTTCAGTGCTGCAGGCATGTGTAACTATATTGGGCAACTCTTAAGTGACAGCGCCAGCCGTATCTATAATAACATTAAACAAACAACAAAAGACAAAGAGAAAATTCACTCATTCTTGACTGAATAACTTTTGTAACTGTATTTGTAATGTATATTTTATTTATAAAGTGCAGTGTTATTTTACATTTGATTACAATTTCTAAACCTGAATACCTGAAAATCTTTATTTCAATCGTATATTTGTTCAGTTGTATCTGTTTGTTGCAATTGCAAATTTTTTATTTGTTCTTTTTCAATTACTGAGTGTTTACGCAGGATGAGGCTGGGAGGTCGCCCCAGTCGCAGCCCCTCATCGACCACGTCCCGCTGGTAAAGATGGGTCCACAGGATGACCCAGAGGCATTCATGGACCTCTTTGAAAGAACAGCGGATGTGCCTGATCCCACTGCTGTCTGGGGAAATGCAGGTGGCAGCACAATCTCCATCTCTGCATATGCTGTGAGTTTGCATGTTTGCTTGGTTTTGATACTTTATTTGAACCAAATAGTATTGCCTCTTTGTTATTATGTACTTTAAGTCATTTTAAAGGCTTAGGTCTATTTTAATTGACACACACACACTCACTCACACTAACCCTACTCGATTAATCAATTACCAAAGTGACAGCCCTAAATGAAACAGATATTACATTATATAAGAGATAAGACCCCCATGGTAGGTTGTAATAACAGCACTAGTACTTGGCACTTATTTGCAGTTTAGAGATAACATTTGACTTCTAAACTAGCAACCAGCCAGAACACTGTACCAACTGAAACCATCCTAGCAACGTTTATCTGTAGCAGACAATGGTGGGAAAACTATAGTTTGAGAGACAATGCGTACAAAAACATAAACAGCCCTATATTGTACTACCAAGACCTTCACTGGCCCCCAGGGGTCTCCGGACCCTGTTGTTAGACCTGCATGGTTTTGCATAACCCACATAATTTATTTTAAAATAATTATTTAATTTGCATATTAAACAATTTTGTTTATTATTTAAGCTGCCTTTATTGTCTTCCATAATGGATATCTGCTGTAAACAAGCTTAGTTCCCGCCACTTCCTGCTGCTGCCAGTCGCGGAAACAAACACCAGTGAGTGTGTGAGTGAGTGAGTGAGTGTGTACGTATGGGCTCAGGATTGATTGGGTTTATAGTTTCTTATCTGCAAAATTAAATATCACGTCACGGAAACATTTGGCGCGCGAACCAACAGCTTTCGGCGTGCGAATAATGGTCGCGCACATGGCACATTATGGAGAAACTACACAACTGAACGATGGGTGAGTGTCGATGGCGAACTGCTGTAACATCATCATCTGAGCAGAGCTCGTGCTGCTGCTGCACGCGCTGGACGTAAACAAAGAGCGCGCGCCGTCGCGCAAAACTGAAAGTACCACAGTTATAACAGTGCAGTTACGGGGGATTAATGATTCAGGGTTCAGCAGATCACAGTCACATATGTGAAGTTTATTTCTCCAATAAACACTCTGAAAGGACCAATGCACTGATCTGCACGAGCGACTCTCGTCACGGACATCATCAGCATCCGCCATATAGGTATATCTATTTGTGTTTCAAATAATAAACTGGAAAGTTCGGTATGTTCAAGTCAAATCGTACTTATGTGGGAAGCGAGGCGAACCTCTGGATGCGAATGTGTCACTATAGTATAGTAGTAGTATATAGTATAGTAGCCTACTATGGAAAAGGCTCGAGTTATGAATATTAATAATTCGACGTCGGTTGGCCAGTAACGTTACCTGATTGGATCAAAGGCGTTTACAGTTTGGTTTATGAATATTTAAGATTATAAGAAGAACCCATGGCCAGGGGTCTGGGTCTCTAAACAAAGTTGAACAGTTAAATTTGTATTGAAATCTTAAATTTTTTATTAAGTTCTGTCCATTCAACCAAACGATTATTGCTTCCAAAAGTGAATGAAAAACGTATTATTAAAGCGGTTAATCCAAGTCTTCTGAAGACACACGGTCGCTTCATATGTTGAACAGGTTTATTTTAAGGTTTTATTTACATATAAACATACATGAGCTCATCAAACATGGTAAACAGAAGTGACGCGTGTGAACAAACATGGGTTCTTTAGGACTGTGGATGATGGATCCCTGTACCTCCCACACGGATCTGTGTGTTTACAGAAGGAATGACACCTGAGAATGTCTCTTATTGACCAGTCAATGAGTTTCTTCCTGATTTAAGCACACTAAACACTGCTCTTCAGTAAGGTAACGACTTGTAACGGCTGATCGACTTATAGGATATTCAACAATAACTTTATTAGCATTTAACCTAATAACCTCTCGTTCCCTATCAACGGCCTTGTGAGATAAGCTCAGATAAAGAGCGGCACAAAACCAATTACACACTTCCCATACGCAGAATGATGCACTTCAGTTCAGTGTAATCTGAGCCCTGGGATCCTCGCTCCACATTCACGAGTTTATAACAGAAAGATGTGGAATATTGCGAGTGAAACGTCTACTTTGTGGTATATATAACAACACCTCATTCATAAATGAACCTGTGGATCGTAATGGGAACACTGCTCACAACAGGCCATTGGAAGTCCCACACTGATGTCCTGAAGAAAGAGCGTTTGAGCTGTTGTTTGTTAGTTAGATGACTGAAGCACAGCACACCATCAGGACACTGAGGACTGGGTTATGGTGATCCGATTAAGTGATCCAATTGTTTCCTCCTGGTACAGACCCTTTTCACTGACTGCAACGATGTGTTTCCACAGTTATTAGCATCGTAAATCTAGCAAAAGGTTAATTAAAAAAAATGTATGCACATTTATAACATACTTTCTGTTATGTTATCTTTTACAATACACCGGTTTAGGGAGTGACGACACATTTGACATCTTTCTCTCTTCTGACCAATGTAATCAATCCCTTGATTTTTTTTCTTGTATAAAGTCATAGAAGCACTCTCATGGATTTCGGATTTGCTATCGAAGCAAATGAGAATGCAAATATAATATTTGTTGTAGCCTCCCATTTAACACTATAGAAGGGTCACACTTTATTTGAACGTGTCCCTCACTCCCTGTTACAATGTAATTGTACAGTTAAGTACTGAATAATATTAATGAACTAAATTTACTTACTATAGGGTTAGGAGTAGGACGAGGGTTTGGTTTAGGGCTAAATGCGTGCAGATATGCACAATTTATAGCTATTACTACAGTAACTACATGTAACGTGTAACAATGACACTAAAACAAAGTGTTACCTATAGAAGTTTACTGAACTATGATGACTTCTGCTTCTGGGAACCTGCAAATGTGAAAAGGCTCCATTAACATGCATCTTAATGCGCCGCCTTTGACCATTGAATGGGTGAGGATGTTGCGTGGCTTGTGAGTGAATGAAAAGGATACGGATGGCAAATGTGCATCTGATTGTAGTTCATGCAGAGCAGTTTGAATCCCCTGCTCCGCACAGCACCTTTCATAAGGATGGTCATGTGTTCGGTGAGTGGGCGGAGCTTCACTGCGGTCCGGACACATTCAGGACTGATAGCGTTCCCACTGCATAAGTGAAGACGTCGTTTTTAAAGACCCCTGTTTGGGGTTTCAGTGATCCGATCACAAAGAGCTTAAGACTCCTGTATTTCATGAGTTCACCTGCATTCAATATTAAAGTGCTAAACAGTTCTGGATTGCCGTCCTTCCTTGCAGAAGGGATGCAGTCCTGATGTTTGCCAAACTGACCCTTTGGATTATGGTAGGGATTGGATAAAATGGGGAAGATTAGAATACAGTAAGAGTTGGGATGAGGGAGGGATGTTGTCACTGGGGCCTGATGAGATGAAATCCATGAACAGTCAGAAACAGGACCTTATCAGAATATTTGTGTTTGTGCTGAAATAAAAGGCACTGTTTTAAATGTTTTTTCAAGAGTGCATGTGTGCTTTTCTGAATCACTTATTGTTTCTGATGTTATTGTTGAGTTCGTTCAGGCAGTGAAGTGTCAAATGTCAGTAGTGTGCGGTTTGTTCCTCTAGCCCGAGGTCAGAGTGTGCAAACAGATATAAAGCCGCCCACAGTGCTGCTGACACGCTTCATGAAGCTCGCTGCTGCTTGCACTTTAAATGACAGATTGTTGGCATAATTTGGTCCTTTCACAGTTCATTTTTAGTGTGAATCATCATAATTGACCAGGACATGATTTGAGCGTGCAGGAGTGTGAGTGTGGACTGGAGGTAGGCCTGCTTCAGGGAGTGGTGCAGTGAGAATATGAGATGCTGCTTCTCCATGGTTTCCTGTGATAGCATCTCATGTGACAGGCAGGGCGTGTCTAGAGAATTTGCAATGGGTTGGCAGTCAGTCACTGCCTCAAAACATGGTGGATGCAAGTGACCAACATGAGCTGAACTCATAGGGTGGCCATTTCCATAATACCAAATAGGAGGACACTTTGCAGCATTTAGTGAGGCAAGACCAATAGCATAGGACTCTGGTGTACTCGCAACTACAATACAATTGTGTCCATTATATCAATGGTATCATGATACAGTGATTCTGAAATAGCCTTGGCTACTCTATTCATTGCCAGACAATTTGATCTACGGTATATCTTGATGTAGACCTATGTGTAACAGAAGAGTCAAAAAAAGTCTTTGCTCACAGTATGTATTTATTCAAGACATTGTGATTTGTTTCAAAAACTGACCACTGAGATTAACCTGTCTTGCAAAGTGCACAGTGCCATAACACATAACATTTCTGGACTTGTGGAAATAACAGAAATACATAAACAAATAATGAATGTGAAAAATCAATAAATACACATTTCAGTTCTTAACAAAGAAGTTTCCCTTGACTACTAAAATCCACTTTACACAGAGTGCAAAATCCACGAAAACCGTCTCTACTGCTTTTTGATATAAATTCGTGCTCTTTTGTACATTCCGGATTAAATGAGGTCTGACGTTTCGGCATGTTAATGTTATGATATGATGTAGCCAGCACGCTGAGGCTTGATTGCGTTTTTAACCAATGATATATCAGATATTTATTTGACACCGCTTTCAGCCAATCATTTGTTTGACCAGAGATCTTATCTGCTGCGTCCCAATAAAGATTCTAGAGTGGGTTTTTTAGGCCGACTCAGCGCAACTCCAAAAAGGAGGACAAATGAGTGTCTGGCTTGAGGCTGTGCCGGACGCCGGACAGGGGGCTTAAAATCCGGACTGTCCTGCCAAAATCCGGACGTATGGCCACCCTATGAACTCACCCTAATGCAACACTAGTGAGAAGTGCTAACCTGCTATTGTTATATAAGGCTCCTATTTAAGACTTAAGTGATGTTTACAGTTTTTTTTTTACGATCGCTATAACAATTTTTTCAAAACTTTGAACAATTTTCTTAAACTCTTAACACAACAACACACCTACAATTTTATGCTCAAAATCACACATTGTAAGCCAAACTCCAACACTAATTTTCAAAATACAATAAATCACTAACACATTACACTATGGGCCAGATTTACTAACAGCTTGGTCAGCGCAAACCCTTTTTTGCCGTTAAACAACTACTGTCAAATTAGTGCTGACAAGCCGTAGACACAGTTATTTTCGCGGCTGACCTTATTGCAAATGCATTCGGAGGAGTTTCCCTTTCAGGCGCAAAATTAATGAGAGGAGACTATTTAAATGAATCACGCAAGGTGATTTACTAAGGTTTGTGCTCATCAATGTACTGTGCCCGGTTGCATAAAGCACCTTAAGTGTAATTTTCCCTTAAGGTTGCCCTTATGTTTCCCTTAAACCTAAGGGTGTTGCAGAAAAATACCCTTAAGTGTTACTTAACGGGTTTTTTAAGTGAAACGTCATAAACACTTAGAATTTCCCTTAAATGCTGTTTTTTCACTTAAGTAATCGTTAAGTGTTGCATAAAACCCCTTAACGGTAATTTCCTTAAGTATAACTTAAGGTTTGGAAATCGTAACCTTAAGAGTAACGCGGACAAAACTAAGACGACATGGCTAAATTTATGGATCCAGCTGAAGATCATAGGGAATAGGGAGAACCCTTTGGACCAATTTAGCGATGAAAAATTGTTGCAAGAATACCGATTTGATCGACGCGCAATATTTGACATAGCTATCAAACTAGACGGCTGTCTGTCTGTCATTACACGCGGCTCGCATGTAAACCATCACAACGTTAAGTCAGTGTGTGGCCGACCCGTGCAGAAAAAGATTCACAGGAGAACGAGCTGATTCTGTGTTTTAAAAGGAATCATGACAGAAGAAAACAGGTATGCTATAGAAATATACTCAGCTGTATTTCGAGACACAGAGCCAGAGAAGTGCATTCACAAAACCTAAACAAATGCCAAAGCATGAGACGCTGCACAACACAAACTGCCACCACTTTCGGAGCTAAAAAATCGGAGCGGTGTTGCGTGATAGCGTCACTGGACTGACACGTGATATTCCGACATGTTAGTGTTTTGCGTATCTATGGCAACAACAGACTTTTATAACGTGAATCCAGGATCGCTGTCGTGAAACACTTAAATGTTTCCCTTACCTAAGAGAACCGTTTAAGAGATTATATGCAACACCCTTAAGTTATTCTCTTAGGTAAGGGTAAATCGCCCCTTAAGTCCATACTTAAGGGAAAAACTTAAGGTGCTTTATGCAACCGGGCACTGGTGTTTGTGCCATTATTTACCACCTAAAAAAAATAATGTCTTAAACCAGGTACTACCTGATAGATTGTGTTGGTCATAATAGAAATGATCTGTCTGGGTCTGTTATACAAAAAATGAATGACCCATCTCAAGGTAGCTTTATAGAATGTACGTTTTTTAAAAGAAAGAAGACAGAGACAGAATTGCTGCAGTAAAGGCTTTATTTGCAACAGGAAATCACTGCAAGATAACAAAAATATGCAATATAGCTGCCATTTATTATGCGAAAATACAAAATATACAAACAGAAAAAGCCACATTATGCGAAAATACAAAATATACAAACAGAAAAAGCCACAGAAAAAAAAAAAATGTCTGCCCGGTCTTTTGCATTTGGCCACATGTTCTCATCCACACCACACCTGATATCTTCTCTGGCAAGGCATCTTGGGAAGAATCTTTTGGCATGCATCCATTGCATCCATTGCATCCAGGAGAGGCATTTGGTCCTGTGGACGATGGTCAAAATCCTTCCATCTCCAGGCTGAAAAAAACTCCTCAATGGGGTTCTGGAAAGGGGAGTAAGGGGCCAGGAAAAGGGACATCATCCTCGGATGGGCGTCAAAACATGCTGTGACTGCACGGGAATGGTGGAATGCCACATTGTCCCATGTGATTACATATACAGTATTGGCAAGTGGTCTCCCACCTGTCCCCTTTCTACCTCTGGCACCAGTCTTTCATGCAGTTCTTCTAAAAACAGGAGAAGGCTGTCAGTGTTGTAAGGTCCAATCTCACATTTATGCGGGAGTGCATGGTGATGTTGGCTCCTCTCTGGCCCGGCATGGTAACTGTGGCCCTTTAGCCAATTATGTTTCTCGTGCGCCGATGCCTTTTCGCCAAGTTGAAGCCAGCCTCTTCAACGTAGATCATTTCATGCGGGACTTGATTGGCCTCCAACTCAACAACTCTCTGAAAGTAATCAGACACAGTGTGTGTAAATGCTTTGCTGTATACTTACTGTATTTCCTACTACAGGATCAACTTTATAATATGTGTAAAAACTGAGAGGATGGAATGAGAAGTTTTCTTGTCTTCCTCTCATGCTGTTGAAAGGATCCAAATATCCACTAGAGTTAAGTACAGTAACCACTGTAAGTAAGTGTGAGTTACTAAACTTCGTAACTCGAGTGGATCCTCAAGCTGTCTGCAAAACCTCATACAGCAGCTTCACCCACCTAATCGTGAATGAAGTCTTGCACACATTTTGGGGACTGTCTCTGCTTGTTAGCAGTGCAAGGGCAAATAAAAAACTAGTTATTTGATTAAGTACAGTGTTTTCTTTATTCAAAACATATGTGTAAGGCTAATGTTTTGTGTATTTGAGGAGCGTAGAAGAGTGTGTTAGTCTGGGATCTAGTCATTGCCAATAAAGCCTGTTCGGAACACTTTATCTTTTATAACACAAACTTTTTGCCAAATACATTAAACGACAGTAATAACTGAGTGCCCACAAATAGATGCAATAACCTTTGTAACCTGTAAGTTGATAAAAACTTAATGCAACCGTTCTAATGACGGACAAAACACAAACATCCGACATTCGCTGGTGTAAAACCTTGTTACTCCATTTGAGCTTCATTTTGGGAAAATGTTAATAATATAATGACACATGCAAGTGTCTGACCATAAAGCCTAACCCATTACTAACTTTGACAACAAGGTGTACTAGAAAATATATATATTTTAAATTTCCTGAATAGAAGTGGTTCTACACTAACCTGCAATTTTTTGCTTGTTTCAAAACACACCACACTTGATATAACCTGTCATGTTAACATATCCTCGGATAAACTCCTGCGATCCAACAGTTAAAGCCAGGACATTGCCTTGTGGCTTACATAGGATGAATTGACAGCTGAGTGCAGTCTTTTCACTCACATTATATCATGCGGTAACGTCACATTTGCTTTGGCATTTGCATTTGAATTCATGATTGGTTGACTGCCAAATAAAAATCTTAAACAGAATGATAAAATAACGTAATTAACCAGTTAATGGTAACTTTAAATAAGCGTATCCTGTTAAAATTTCGTTAGTTTTCAGTTTTTGTTTTCGTTCCTTGAACCGGTTCGGAGCTCTGTATGGAACATTTAAGCATGAAAACCTGTTCTAGTAGAGCCCAAAAACAACTACAAGACTTTGTAAAAGGTCCCCTTTAAAAAAATTTAATGGACATGGATTATTGGGACTTTGTTTATGGAGATTTCTTCTGTTAATAGATGCAGTCATTATACACTCTTGGGCAAAAAAAAAAACAGAAATGGGCCAAGCACAAAATGGCTGAACCCTAAGCTTTTAATTGTTAACCACAAATTTTTGGTCTGTAAATTAGCAAATATTATAAGCAAATGCACTACTTGAAACCATTGCGGTCTCAGAAAAGCATCAAAGACAGAATTAAGTTTTTGGCAGAATATGGGAAGTTGTGTATGGAGTGATGAATCACAATAAAAAACACGAGTTGCATGGTGATGCTCCAGAGCGGCATCTTCACAAATCTGCTGAAAAATATAATGATCAATGCTTCTCTACAACACTGTCTTTATCACTGTGAGAAGTTATTTGGAGAATGGCTCACTTCACACAAATGAAAATTTGTTATCAAAAGAGGAATGAGATGAGAATGAGATTTTCTCCTGCTTACACTGCAAAGACAAGCAAGAAGTGGCTTGAGAACAAGTCCATCAGGTTCATGTTTTGGCCTGATCAGAGTCCAGATTTGAACCCTATAGTAAATATTTTGTCTCACATTAAACTCAAACGAACTGGGAGAATTTTTTTACTGTGTTTCAACAGTTTGAAGCCATTAACATTGAGTGGAACAACACTAACTCTTGTCCCAAGGTGATGGCATCCACTATCTAGTGGGCCAACCTCTGTTTGGAGGCAGCCTTTACCCTTCTGCTGACCTCCAAAGCAGACAAAGAGCTGCTCTGAGCTTCTGAAGCTCTGCGTGCGGTCCACAAGCAGCGCTTGCAAGTTCACCACCAGTCCCAAAAGGAGTTAAACATGCCACGAGGTAAACATGACGCCACTGAACCTGGGGGGATGCCTGGTGAACTGAATGTGTGTGTGAGTTGGGGGTATGTTAGTGCTGGGGTCCAACCCGGGAAGCACAGCATCCCGGAGTAGACGCAGTGAGTTGTAGTGCACTTACTTGGCTCCGTGGGTCCCGTGAGGGACTGAGCAGAGAGGCGTGAGGAGCGGACACTGATGCTTACTGTCGCTCGCTGTCAGCTCAGACCCAGTATGGCCCAGAGGTTTTTGGAAACTGCTCTTTTATTGAAAGTGGGAACAGAAACAAAACGAAACTCAAGATTGTCCACCCGGCCCTCCTCCGGGGGAAGGAGCAATGCGTTTACCTTCTCTTGGATCAGAGGAGCTCCCTCCATCTCTGGGCCACCCGTCTCAGGGCCGCTTTGATGTGCGCTTTAAACTTATGTATCATTCCTATTTTGCACCCGACGCACAACGGACTCCACAGACGCACGTCGGTAAATTAGGGAATGAACTTGCGCTCCCGGGGCGGTTCAGGTGGAAAGAGGAGGCGTGTTCCAGCGCAAACGTTCCCTGGTGCTATTTTGCAGTTTCAGAAAACAATTCCGCCACCGACCAGGAAAAACCTAGTCTAAAGTCAGTGGCGCGTTATTCAGATGCTATTTTAAGGGGACATGCTTGGCCATAATGTATCGTGTGCACAACGCGCATACACTTTGCTTCTATCATCTACACAGATGCAGCAGTTCCCATTTTTGCAAACCATACATAGTTACAAGGAAAAATATTACCACACGAGGGAAATCATTGTGGTGTCCATGAAGATGTGAAAAAATAGGTATAAATCTGTCACAGTATGGGTTTGTGTTTCCCTGCTTCTCCCACGGTGTCAGTCACATTAGAAACTGCATTTCCCACAATCCTTGTCTGTTCTCATCATTGTTCATTGCACCCAGCTGTCACCCATTATGCTTGTTAGTCTGTGTGTATAAGTACCCTGCTTGTTTAGTGTTTGTTACGGAGTCCTTGTTATTCATCACACCACATCTGAGGTCTGTTTCTGCGTTGTGCTTATTTGTTTATTTGTTTATTTGTTTATTTGTTTATTTGTTTATTTGTTTATTTGTTTATTTGTTTATTTGTTTATTTGTTTATTTGTTTATTTGTTTATTTGTTTATTTGTTTTGTTTATTTGTTTTATGATCATATATTTGGATTGTGACCCCTGCCTGGACTGGTTGATGAGTTTTGGATTTCCCTTAATAAATACTACTGCACTATTGGATTTTACTTTGTCTTTGTGAGTGTGGATCGTGACAGAAGGTCTCCGTCCAGACCTAAATCCAGCGGTATGTCTTCAAACTTCTCTTCCCCAGCCATTGAGTGGGAGAGGAGAGGTTATTTTGAGGGAACCCGCCTAGTCATCTTTCGTGGGACCCAGGGAGGTCGCAGAGGAGGAGGTGGTAGAGAAGTTTAACACCACTCTCCACCCTGGCCTCCTTCGACCCTGGGCCAGTGAGGGACAGCACAGAGCCAACATCTCACCGTCACGGACGGAAAAGGGGGAAAAGATGCACGTCTGCCCAGTCAGAGACTGTTCACGTCACGTCCGCCCAGTCAGAGACTATTCACGTTCCGTCGGTGTCTGCTGTTCCTGCGCCTGAGCCACCGCCGTGGCCGCCCGAGGGGTCTTCACCGCCGTGGCCGCCCGAGGGGTCTTCACCGCCGTGGCTGCCCGAGGGTCTTCACCGCCGTCGCCGCCCGAGGGGTCTTCACCGCCGTGGCCGCCCGAGGGGTCTTCACCGCCCTGGCCGCCCGAGGGGTCTTCACCGCCCTGGCCGCCCGAGGGGTCTTCACCGCCCTGGCCGCCCGAGGGGTCTTCACCGCCCTGGCCGCCCGAGAGGGTCCTCACCGCCGTGGCCGCCCGAGGGGTCCTCACCGCCGTGGCCGCCCGAGGGGTCCTCACCGCCGTGGCCGCCCGAGGGGTCCTCACCGCCGTGGCCGCCCGAAGGGTCTTCACCGCCGTGGCCACCCGAGGGGTCTTCACCGCCGTGGCCGCCCGAATGGTCTTCACCGCCGTGGCCACCCGATAGGTCGTCTGCTTCGCCCTGGCCGCCCGATGGACTGTCTGCTTCGCCCTGGCCACCGGCTAAACCGTCACCCCCTGTTCCCCTTCATGGACCTGGCCCCCCATCCCTCCCCCTGGTCCTCCACCGTTCCACCTCCCTCCTGGACTATGTTTTTGTCTTGTTGTGTAGTTGTGTCTTGGAGCGTCTGGTAGCCGCTCCGTATAGGGGGGGTTATGTCACAGTATGGGTTTGTGTTTCCCTGGTTCACCACTAGAGGTCCCCTTCTCCCACGGTGTCAGTCACATTAGAAACTGCATTTCCCACAATCCTTGTCTGTTCTCATCATTGTTCATTAAAATTGTGGTTGTATGCTCTTTGCTTAGAAATTTACTCTCCTTTTCATTAGAGGCGAATTGGTTACAGCAATCGCTGTGCAACTGCTCGGCTCCGAAGCAAAATATGAACAAAATGAGTAATGTTGGTCGTATTTATACCCGTATGTCCGGGTAGGTGTGACTCAGCATGTAAATCTCACTGGCCAATGTTCATTGGCTCGTTTTGTTACCACTTGGAGGTGATTGGTCTCCCAGGCGAGACCCCATGACGTCAGTCCGACTTAACTGAAGTCGGTTAAAACACAATTTTCTAAAGATGCTTTCTCTGGCGACTGCCGTATAAGGTCTATAGAGTGACTGTCAATGTTGTTCAGGTGTCATGTTACAGTCAGTCACGCGCTCGCTTCATCAACAGTGTTTACATAACATTGCAAGCAAATGGCATGATGTGACTATAGTTTAGTCTATATAGTTTTGTCATGTCACGTCATGGCATTTGCTTGTAATGTCTTCACAGAAACTGTTTGACCTTTCAGGACACCAGTGCGCTGTTTTGTACATTTCACAAATATGACTTTAAGTTGTACGAGTACGGGCAATTGTACGAGCTCAATGTACGAGCTAATTGTAAAGTCAAGATTGTAGCTTTCCACTGGTAGCAAAGTTATTGCTAAATTTTCTTTCTTTCTTTACCCCACTGCATTTCTTAAATATCTCAATTGAAACAATATGTTTTAGCAGGTAAGTTTATGAACTCTTTGATATTCACATATAGTTTAATTGTTCTTTTTTAGGAATGGAGACGTATCGCCATCAGACCTGAAGGGTGAGTCAATGTGTTCAGCATCCCAACTCAAATCGGATTCACTTAATTAAGCTTGAACAGAGAGAAGGACATGGCCAGTAAACATGAGTTTAAAACAGTGTAAAACATGTCTGCATAGCACGTTCTCCAGTAGAGGTCATCATAACCTTGCATATGCATACACTCCATCACCTATGCTGCAGTGTCATTCAGATACTATTGTGCTTTTAAATAAAGAGTTTTAATAATAGTTTAAATTTTTTTATATTTTCGTTTGGATTTGTGTTTTTGTCACTTTTATTATTTTGTATAAAACTGTGTATAGATTTTATTCATTTTATTTCAGTTTAGTTATTTTAGTATATTAAGTTAAACTAAATGAAAATGTGAAATTTTATGTTTATTTTATTTCAAGTAAGGAAAATGTTTGGTTTTAGTTTGCTAACAATTGTATGTTTATATTAGAGGGAACTTATCAAACTGGTTATAACCATCATTTGTTAGTTATTTGGAAAGGATTACAAAAGATGCACAAAGGGAGAGTTAGGAGGCTCTATCAACACTATTACAAATAACTAAAAGTGAACTGGTGAAAGTGTGGCACTTTATCTGTTAGTGGCAGATAGGGTTTGCGAGGATAGTAAACAGAGCACCTGAATGAATCAGCGCTGTGAATGTGAAGTCACTTTTATCTAGATTACTTCACTTTATCTTTATGGATGAATGAATGAAGGTGATGTTGCTCACACATATAGACTGTATTCAGCTGAACTGGTTTAGCCATTACCCTTGCTCTGTTTTTTTATTTTTTGAATTCAATTATTTTACAAAGTTGTTAATTATCTTCATTCACCATATACCATATATCATTTAACAATCACAAGTAGAGTTGCAGTTTTGTAAATAGAAGCAGCTCTATTTACAAGTCAAAACACTAAAAGTCAAAGTAACGCAAGAGTCAGGAAGGCAAACACAAATGTGAGGAGTAGACCTCAACGTAACACCAACAACAGGATCAACATCAGAACACACGCGCACGCACACACGCACGCACGCACGCACAAGCACGCACAGGTGCTAACCATCACAACAGGAAACAGGAAGACCAGACGCAATAGTAAGAGTCACAGGAAAAGAAAAAAATAGAAACAGTGACCTCAAGTGGTCACAAAAAGGACCGTAATACCTGAAGTACACTTAGTGTGATTGCTGTTTCTATTTTTCTCTTTAAAAGTTCTCTTCTGAATGAATGATTAATGATGTTGCTGTTTGATCTGTAAAGATAAAGACATTAGTTCATAAAGCTTATGTTCCTGTTTTCTGTTTAAACAGATCAACCTGCGGAAAGTTCTCACAGCAGTTCAGGTATGTCAGTTCATTTAAACTCAATTCTGCTTCTCAATTTTCACAATAATCAAAGAGTACCAAATAAAGAATTAATGGACTGTAAATTTTCCCTGCATATGACAGATTTCACAAATAAATAACTTTTTGTTCCAGCATGTATGTCTTGTGCAGAAACACTCTAAAAATACATAAATCAGTGCATTGCAGGAACAAGTATACACACCTTTTGTATTTACCTGAGTTTCTGCATAAATCAACATCATCTTCCCTTCAACTTAAGTCACATGACACAATGATACGTTTTGAGACCATGTTAATCAATGCCTGTGCAGGGTGGAAAAATGATGTGAACCCTTGGATTTTGTGTGTATTTAGTGCTCGACCCTCGTTCAGCAACAATAACCTCTACCAAACGTTTCCCGTAATTGTGTTCAGAACTGGAGGAAATTTGCAAAATTGAACACATATATGATTTGTATTTTGTTGTGGATCAGAAGAGCAGCTGTTAGAGTTCACAGACTGCTCCAATCTCATTTATTCTTCTGCTGCACACAAGAAACAACACACCATATGAAGAGGAGAGCTTCACTGAGTTGAGCTAGCTTGGGAGGTGAGAGTTTTTCTCAAATGTATCACACGATATTGTGCATGTGTGTGTTCAGATAATACGTCAGCTGAGGAGAGCTCAGAGGAAGAGGAGGCCCATGAAGAGGAAGAGGAAGAGGAAGAGGAAGAGGAAGGAGATTCAGGTTGAGATTTGCTCTCTTTATATAATCTTTTCTGATACTTTTTATACTTTTATCTCCTTTAACCCTCTGAGGTCTGAGGTGTTTTTGGGGTCCTTGAGATGTTTTGACATGCCCTGACATTTGTGCTTTTTTCAGTTGCTTAGAAACATATTAATGGCACTGTTGTAATTACACTCTATTTAGCACAAACAGGGCTACCATAATATGTTAGCAACATGTTTGTACATGTTTGTATTTTTGAGAGAATATTGTTTATGCATGGTTATTGAAAAAACAAAAAAATAAAGTGTCTGAAATAAGGCCACAAAACACACACTAAATATGTGTCCACAAGACTTTTGACTAATGGATGTTGTCGCCTAGAGTTTTGGCTTCAAAATGATCTGAAAATCATCCTGTCTAATCATTCACATAAAACAATAGATTGTTTTAAATTGTGAAAAACATTTTTTTTTTTTTGCAAAGGCAATATGCGGATGGGCGTGAACGGCCCAACCCCTATCATGAATAATTAAGTGGTTCTCACCTGAGCAGACAATGACCCTGCATAATAATGAGCCTTTCATTCAGGGGTGTCACACAAGAAAGAATGTAAGGACAATAAATACATATATATATATATATATATATATATATACAAACAAAATATAAATGAAAGCCAAAAGCACATTTTTAGTCATACCTGGAAACAAATCCTGGTCAAATAGGTTGTATGGGCAATTCTGCAGAATTGGTTCAAAGTTTGAGTTGGAAACATCTTGAAAATAAAATTGTCTTTTTCCATAAATGTCTTATAAAGTATTATTTTTTAAAGTAGGCAATAGATTTTATCATACATATTTCAAAGTTAAGGATTCATTATTTTGATATAGCTTGCATTGGAACAAACACTATAACAGTTGATTAGTTTATTTGTGACAAAACATCCTATATATTTTACATATGAGCAGAAACTGTCTAATTAAAGCTTATTTGATGTCTATTTTATAGTAAAAACTTTATAATCTATCCAAAATTAGTCAACGAAATGTTGTCATTACAGACACTAGTATATCGCGATTAGAAGAAATCTCAGTGGGCTATAGCAATATAGTTTGTATGTGTACATGTAAAAATAACGTTTACTAAAGTACAGTAGGTAGTCAACCAGAATGCCTATTACCGCCGCGGCAAATCCACCGCCGTAAAAATAAACCAGTCGCATTTCAAAGTAGTTCGCGAAATGACCGCCAGGTGGCGCAAAGGGACATTTAGCAAAACGTAAGTGGGGCAATTAACAGTAAGGATGAAATACTACAAGTTATGGTCATTTCCAAATAAGCCTACAACAAACATTTATTTTTAACAAATATTTTTAAATATGCAACATGAACGTTTAAACAACAAACAATACAATCTGAACCAGCGCTTCTGCTCCTGTATTGAGACATGCAGCGCGTTTCAGTTACAATCCTGGTTCCAGTGGCCTTAATACATTCACAGCTTTTTAAAATGTCACAAAGCGTTTTGAGATGGTTTTGAATGAAATATTGAAGTTTATAATTAGGATATTTTGGCACACCACGCCGAGTGGCGCTATGCATTATTCTAAAATCTGGCTTTATTCTGGCATGTTGAATTAGAGTTTGACAAACGCGGCGGCGCGTTCATTTGAATTTATTTTTCTCATAACAGCTAAGAACTTAATAGGCTAAAGCCTACTCCGTAATTGTTGGTCATACAGATAAGATATCATCTTTTAAAACTGTAAAAGGTCTACTTTTATTCATGCAGTAGGCTATAGGCCTACACTCACAGGCTAACGACAAAACGTTTTCTCGCTCATGTGAGAAAGTTTGGGAAATTCTCAGTGAGTAAATTCATAGCCGAGCGGTAGAACTTACGGTTCGACCATCAAGATGACACGGGTTCGAATCCCGATCAAACATGGTCTACTGTAAATTTTATATTGATTAATGCAGAGAGATTTGTCTAGCTCTAAAACTCTGTTACACCATACAGTTTTTTGCTTATATTTATCAAATAAAATTACCATGCATTTCCATTTTACACTAAGGAACAAATCCAACAGAACGACTTTGCATCTGTATAATAATAGGCTACCAATCGTAATTTCAAAAGCAGTTCTGTTAAAAAAAATAATTTTATATATAGGCTATATATATATATCTTTTTTTTTTTTTTTTTTTTTGATTCCCTACAACCTAGAGTTTTAAAAAAAAAATGGTTTTAAGTAAAGTGTGATTTGCCAGGGGGGACGGGGATTTCCTTCTGGTCTAAACATCCCTGCTTCTGCTGAATTATTTTAATCCCCACATCCCTCCCTCCACAGTAATCAATGCTAGGCTACTTCACCAATAGACCATATCAAATATATAAAATAGAGATATGCAACAGGCACATTTAAACGACAAACAATAAAATCAAAACCAGCGTTTCAGTTGTTCATTAGTTCCAGTGGCCTTAATGCATGCACGGTTTTTCAAATTTCACAAAGCGTTTTGAGATTATTTTGAATGAAATATTGAAGTTTATAAGTGTTTTGGCACACCACGCCGAGTGGCCCTATGCATTTTTCTAAAGTCGGGCTTTATTCTGGCAATTTATTTTTCTCATTACAGCTAAAATAACTTAATAGGCGACTCCGTAATTTTTTGGTCATACAGATAAGAGTAGAGTAGCTTACATCGTTCAAAACTGTAAACTTGTATTCATATTATTAGGCTAACGACAACAGTTTATCTGTCGTCTCTGTCTCCGGGAACTGCGCGTCACAAAAATGAACCAAAAGCCGATTCAGCTCAGTCACGATAAGAAATCGGCTATGTCTAAAGTCTTTAAATGTCTAAATATTTAGGCTAATAAATGTTATCTGATTATGTAATCCATATGAAAACGAGAGGTACAGAGGATCTATACTCAATGTAAGCGCTTCCCAATGAGAAAATGACAAGACAAGGGTGAAAATCTCGCTCCATTTTGTAGGCTAAATCGCCCTGAATTAAAATGTAAAAACCGATCAAATAATTTATTTGTCGAAATGTTGCGATACTGTTTCATTTAAGTTCATAATTATTCTATAAATGTTATTTAATTTAGCAGCATTACCACGAAGCACCGTGGTTCGATATTTATTTGAATAATAGCTACAAAAAAAAAAACTTAATTTAATTGCATGCCTGGTTAAGGATCCAAAGATCCCTGTAGAATAATATTGAGTTTTTTTGTTCATGACAACACATTAACATGCGTTTTTTCAGATTATCTTTAGTTTTGCTTGGAAAAGGCTGGCCCAAACCAGTTTTATTTCATCAATTATTGAAATAATGAAATATTTAGTAATAAACTTTTATGACAGAAATATCACTAGTCTACATGTAACTTAAATCATTTAATTCCTTCATTATCAACACTGCCTAGAATAGCGATTTAAGTGTGAATTGCGACTTCTCTTTGTGTTAAGTCAGCCTCAGACTCCGATAGCCTGTGGGGGGTTGGAGGGACAGTTGCTGGACAAAGGTGTTAATGTTCCTCTTTCATATGGAGAGTGTCGGCCCCAAATTTAGGCCCCTATTAAATTATAAATATTGTAGTTTATTTATTGTAGCCTATTTAAAGTTTTTTTTTCACATAAAATTTCAATTGAAGTTATTGTAAGGTGAATTCAACAAGGCATGCTGTGTCTTTGAAGCAACAATTAAAGGCTAAATATTTTTTTCGTGATTTGTATGGCTGACACGCAGCGACATATACAGTATTATCAGCTGTATGATGTGTTTTTACATGTTTTTAAATGTTTAATTTCGAGAGAGACCCGGCGGGCGCAGCGAGGGAGACTAAATAAACTTGCTAAAAAGAGATCCAGCGCGAGAGAGGCAAAGAAAAACGCATGTTTTTAATTTAATTAGGCTATGTTGCTTTGGACAATTTTCGTTTTGTACTGTTTTAATTGTTTAATTTAGCTGTAATTTCTTTGACAATACAAATTTAAAATGTCGCAAGAATAAGATTAGCCTAGTGTTTCTTATTTTGCATCGCAAAAGAAATAAACTCTAAACTCGATGCAATCCTGTTAAAAAAAAAAAAAAAAAAACTGTTCCGACACTTTATTTAAACCTTGAAATGTTCGAACTTGGTTTCAAACTTAAGTAATTTAAGTGTTCTTTTACATTACACAATAATTTAGCAGACTAAAGACGAGCTTCTTCATTTTCATTTTCTGACGCAATCGGCTGACAATCTTCCTTCATCAGTTATTGTCGTTTGTGCAGCGGCTGCGGTTCTACGGGAATGTAGCAAATGTATGTTGTAATGATAATTAAACAAAACTCTTGACTTTAAATAAGTAAACAGTTATAAACAGTTACCTATTTAAGCATCAAGGTGGTAAAATATAAACGCTGTCGGCCAACATCGGTTGAAAACATGTATGCTACATTTAGATTCGATCTCGGGTCGATTGAAGCTCCTTGAATCTCGAGTTGTTGCGTTAAAGGGGCATTATGCAGGAATCCCGTTTTTGGCAAACAGAGACCCCTAGAGTTGCTGTGGAGTACTTGAATTTAACGTTACTGTCGTAAATACCAATCACTCAGAGCGTGACATGGCCTATTACATAGTATACAATAGTACATTGTGTTTAATTTGTCGTTTAATGAGATATAATATATGTTGTTAGTGGTGAGAATTTTCACGTGATTAAATACATAGATCCGACAATTATCCCATGAACTTTAATGGTCCAGAGGCAGAACTTTTGCCAAGTGTGTCAGAGGTTCTGGGTTCTAATCGGTACTAGTAGTATAGTTTATTTTCCTCATCAAAACCGATTGTTTATTAGTGGTTGAATTTCAAGCAAGGACATGTTTTTTGTGCATTCGGTTTTGTGATTTCACCATCGCCTCCGTGTGCAGTCTATGGTGAAGACAGTGCGCGCGTCACCACAGAACACTGTAACTTATCTGCACCACTGATCGCAGAGGCAACGAGCACTTTGCTCACTTGATTTAAAAAATAACACATTTCAGATCGCCTCTTATTTAACAAACAAACGAAATGAATGCTCTACTAGAGTTACCTGGAGATGTTTTATTTGTTTGTAATGGTACATCCGTGCCGCGAGAGGTTTCAATGGGGACATAACACACCCGCAAATTATGCCTATGCTCGTGTCCGACTCCTCGCTCGGTCAGTCTGCCGTTTCCTCTTTCTCTGTTCCTCCGACAATGCTTTCCTAGCTTTCTGCATCTTATATGCCGGCTCAGCCATGACGATAGTGTGACAAACTCCATCCCTCTATACCTTGTTCCTGTGTGTATGTGTGCAGTTGCCGTAAAGGAATATGTTACATCGCGAGAGCTGATATCACGCGATACTTCCTGACACTGAGCACGGCGGCCCGCCGCACCGAAGTTGCAAGTGAGATTTTTGCGCTCACAGGCACCAGGGGGGATCGAGACGCCCACCATTCAACCCGAAAGAAGTTATATAACCATTTCAATAACTCTGAAGCTGTTCAGTTAAGCTAAAAAAGCTGCATAGTGTCCCTTTAACCACTGAGCTACCGTCTGTATGCTGTTCGAAAGCCTCATTGATGTAGGGTAAATGTTTTTTATTGCAATGTTTTATGTTGAATTGTTTTCATTATTTATTCAATTTAATTTTAGTAGCCTAATTTCAGTATTGTGATTATTAATTATTTTAACTACGTTTAAATACGTTTAAATCGCTCTGAATGCGCGGCAGCAGATTACGCAATAGAGAGAATAAACAAACACTTTTCAGAGTCTATGATTGTAGCGCCTCTTAGCGGTAAAAGGCAGCAAATACACCACACATTTTACCGCCGCGGTGGAACGGCTGATGTGGGCGTTGTCATGGCTTGCCTCAACATTTGCGTTTGAATAGCGCGCGTCCTCCGTGGGCTTGTCAGATTAACGCGTAATGAAGTGTAATGAGCTGGGGAAAAAAATACTGAAATCACTCTCTTTTCATACAGATTACATAAACAGAGAATATTTGTTTTTTATATAAATGACTTCATTGAAAAGAAGAGAATTCAAGCTTCATAAAGAAAAATCTCTCGTGCCTGTATGACAAGTATTTGCCGAGTTATAGTTAATCTTAGGAGGCGTTTCAGAATGGACTTCACCGACAGAGAAAAGGCAGAACTTGCATCATGTTTATTTGTCGAAAAGCACAACACTTTGTTTTTATTGTGAGTATACAGAAAAATAATAGACACTTAACATGATCGATTGATGTATACCACTTATATTTAAGATCAAAATCAACAGAGTATTTTGAGTCTCTTTTGCACTGATAAGAAAAAAAGCGAGACAATCGCGCCGGCGCGATAGCCGACCTCAGAGGGTTAAACATGAATAATGTACACTAAATGAACAAAAGTATTGGGACACACCGCTTAATTCTTGAATTCAGGTGTTTCAGTGAAACCCATTGGCACAGGTGTATAAAATCAAGCACCTAGTCATGCTTACCTACAGACATTTGTGAAAGGGTCGTTCTGAAGAGCTCAGTGAATTCATGCGTGGTACTGTAATAGGATGCCACCTTTGCAGTAAGTCAGATTGTGAAATTTCATTCCACACTCAACTGTAAGTAGTGTTATTGGAAAGTTGAAGCGTTTCGGAACAGCAGAAACTCAATTCAAAATCAGAAGATCATGTAAAGTCACAGAGTGAACCGGTCACTGAGTACCGAGGTGTAAAAGTCCCCAACGCTCTGCTGAGGAGTTACACACTTCCACTGGCATTAATATCAGCACAGAAACTGTGTGGCGGGAGCTTCGCGGAGTGGGTTTCCATGACCGAGCAGCTGCATTCAAGCCTCACATCAGCGAGTACAGTATCAAGTGTGTAAAGCACACTGTCACTGGACTCTAGAGCAGTGAGACCTGACGAATCACGCTTCTCTGTGTTTGATGGGCGAGTCTGGGTTTGGCAGATGCCAGGAGAACGTCACCTGCCTGACTGTAAGGTTTGGTGGAGGGGGGATTATGGTGTAGGGCTGTTTTTCAGGGGTTAGACTAAGCCTCTTACTTCCAGTGAAGGGAAATATTGATGCTTCCGCATACCAAGACATTTTGTTCAATGCTATGCTTCCAACATTGTGGGAAGGCCTTTTCTATTCCAACATGACTGTCCCCATTGCACAAAGCAAGGTCCATAAAGACAGGGATGGATGAGTTTGGTGTGGATGAACTTGACTGGCCCGCACACAGAGCCCTGACCTTGACCCCATCCCAGAGATTGACCTTCTCGTCCTTCTCGCTCTACTGGATAAATGGGCAAAAATGCCCACAGAAAATCCAACATCTTGAGGAAAACCTTCCTAGAAGAGTGGAAGCTTTTATAGCTGCAAAAAGGGGGACCGACTCCGTATTAATGTCTATGTATTTCAAATGAGATGTCATTACAGTCCCTGTTGGTGTACTGGGCAGGTCTCCCAATACTTTTGTACATATAGTGTTTGTAAACAGTAGTGTATACTGTTTATAAAGCCTGAATGCTTGTAAAGTGCCTCGCTATTTTAAAGCAGATGAAGTGCTCTAAAAACAGTGCTTAAGCCTAATATATAGCAATAAATAGTCACAGTAATGGACACCAAGAGATTTTATTGCAAGGACTTGTTTTATTGTAAGATAAAAATGAAATGTGAAGCTTTCAGGGCTCTTATAAATTGTCCAGTTATTCACACCTTGAGTGAAAGATCAATCTTAATGATGGAATATCATGCTTTTTCAGACTCCAACACGAGATCCAGTGTAGAAAAACCCAGCGGTAATGATACTTCTCTCTGTTTTCAACATGTTTCAGATGTTTACAGCGTGAGCTGATGTTGTGCATTTGTTGAGTCACATAGTGTGTTTCTCTCCCATAATGCCTCAGATGAGCAGCTTCAGCCGTGCTGTGAGAAATGCAGAGCTCTAAAGGTCAGTCTGTCGCTGAACACTGATAACATCAACCCAACATTTGTAGCCTATAGGAGTAGTTCACTTCAGAATAAAACAATTCTTATAATTTACTCTCCTCCACGTCATCCAAGATGTTCATGTCTTTCTTTCTTCAGTCGAAAATAAAGGTTTTTGAGGAAAACACTCTAGGATGTTTCTCCATATAGTGACTTCAATGGGGTCCAACGGGTCGAAGGTCCAAATTACAGTTTCAAAGTCTCGACACGATCCTAGCCGAGGAATAAGAGTCTTATCTAGACAAACCAGCGGGCATTTTATAACAAAAATACACATTTATATACTTTTAACCACAAATGCTGGTCTTGCTCTAGCTGTGATGCGACACACATTACGTAATCAGGTTGAAAGTACAGACCTAGTGTTTACAAAGAGAACATGCAAAGACTAAATCAAAAGCCATTTACAATCAAAATAAATAGATGAAAGGTAAAACAACTATTGTCGGACGATTTTAAAGTTGGAGTTTTTTGTCCTACCCGACCCTTTTGAACCGAAACGAGCGTGACCTTTCAATGTGATTACGTAATGTGTGGCGCATCACAGCTAGTTTCAGTCAAACGTTTGCTACTCATTCTTTTGCTATTATTCTACAGTGTGAAAAACTGAAAGTCTGGCAATGATGTAGTGATGAAAACGTGACACAAATGAAAACTCTTCTATCTGAGCTTTTCTTTGTCTGCTTACTCTGGACATTCATTTAAACACAGTCAAGTCAAGTCAAGTCATCTTCATTTATATAGCGCTTTTAACAATGGATTGTTTCAAAGCAGCTTTACAGAGATAAACATATAATTTAAGGTAACAGATTGCATCTAAACACACACACACACACACACACACACACCACAGTAGTAATATTTAAACATTTTAATCCAATTCAAGCACATTATTTCGCCAACCATTTTAAATATAGCAAATAAATGTATAATTATATGTATTTATACATTTGGAGCAATTTAATCTCTTGTGTGTTTAGAAGAGCTTGAGCTGCTATTGTCTAGATACAAAATGACTGTAAGCTAAGCTTTCAAAACTGTCTGTTTGATTGACAGATTAACTACTGGTGATGAATTTAATGCCGACATGCAACTGTTTTTTCCCTCACAGAATCCCAAATATGAGCTTGTCTCCCCCAGGAAAATGTCCAAAGAACGGCTCCTGTAAGTTCCTCTGTTCCAGATTTACTCACTGTTGTTGCAGTATGGTGATCAGTCACATCTGACTCAGAAGTCACGTCCCCTTGCTTTATGACTCCTTTTTCTAAATGACCAGTGCTGAACTTGAACACGCCAGGTTTATAAGAATCCGGGATAATATGAGAATGGTCAAATGTGTCATTTTATTCTTTCTATTCCCCAGTGAATAACACATGAAGAGAGCCGAGGTTCAAGATTTATGAATGTTTTTAAAAGAAGTGAATGCATCTTTGCTGAATAAAAGTATTAATTTCTTCCAAAAAAAACAACAATCTTACTGACCCCAAACTTGTGAATAGCGCGGTGTGTGTAAACAGAAAAAAAGCATTTATACCAGTATTGAAATGTGAAAAGTCAAGTCAAATATATTTCTATAGCGCTTTTCACAATACAGATTGTATCAAAGCTGCTTCACAGTATCAATCAAAACAACTTACCAATGTTTGTTTTTTACTGGAAAAAAGACATCCAAGTTTGGTAGAGCTGATCAATGGTTAAACCTGAAAATGTTAAACCTTGTTAAAATGTAAAAAATATGCATGTATATATTTATGAAAAATGTAAATTTATATTTATATAAAAAATATTTATATATAATATAAATTATGAATAAATATATTCCATATATACATGCAAATATTTCTTAAACATATACAGTACATGCATATGTGTGTATTTATATACAAAATAGTTAAACAGTACACACACATATATTACGTAAACAAACTTTTATTTTGGATGCGATTATTCATTCTACATTGAATTGTGATAAAAGGAACCTGATAACTGCATAGGCTGTAAACTAAACGAAACACGGTTGAACACTACACGAGGAAACGCTGCAGACTGACTGATTTGACTCGGACTTCCTGTTGCTCTCCCAGTGATGTTCATGTTGTTCTGCTGTAGGCTAAAGCTGGATGCTGAGGGTGTGTATGAGTGTTCAGACACTGGGCTGGTGTTCGAGGTCTCCCAGCGCGTCAACATCACATACTGCGTTCTCTCCTGGAGCAAGTTTAGCACGTACTTGACCGGATCATGGAAATTTGCCGGACCCATTTTTGATGTGGAATGCGATCCATCCATTCTCAAATCCGTCCAGTTCCCACACTCACTGTGTCTGGCAGGTACAGAGATATCAAGTCAAGTCAGCTTTATTTATATAGCCTATTATATACATATATATATATATGTACAAACACCCCCATGCTAAAGTTGACTAAAAAAAGGAATAAAAAATCATCTTTTGGAAATTGATCTTAATCCCTTAATTATCCAACCTTTAAGGACACCACTTTTCTTTGTGAATGACTAATGTATCATAAATAAATAAATGTTCTTCCTCAAAATACAGTGGGCATAAGTCAGGACACCCCTATGTTAAATTCCCATGGAGGCAGGCTTTTTTTTATTATTATTAAAGGCCAGTTATTTCATGGATCCAGGATACTGTGCATCCTGATAAAGTTCCCTCGGCCTCTGGAATTAAAATATCCCCACATCATCACACACCCTTCACCACACCTAGAGATCGGCATGGTTTCATTTCAGTTTGCCTAATAGCTGGTTTGATTTGCATTGAGAGATGATCTTATGGAAAGTTCCCCATGCCAATCTCTAGGTATGGTGAAGGGTGTGTGATGATGTGGGGATATTTCAAATCAACATTTATTGATAGCACAATAAAAGCAACAGTAGTTGGCCATTGTGCTGTACAACAGAAATGCATATCTTTAAAAAAACTAAAACAAGAAAGACTGCAAAACAAATGATAATGGGAGTTTACATCAAAAGCACAAATCACCAAATCATTCAACATTAAAAATCAAGGACAGTTGTAAGCCTGTGAAAAGAGGTTTTTAACTTGGATTTAAAACTCTGTGACTCTGTGGACACTAGTCTTAGGGATAGAGGAAGACTATTTCACAATTTTGGACCAACAACAGAAAAAGCATGGTCACCTATCGTTTTAAGTCTAGATCTCGGAACCGTCGGCAGTCTTTGTTGAGATTACCTCAATGATCTAGCAGAGTTATTTAATTTTTCAAAAAGTGTTGATTCAGTTCAGTTCAATAACTGTAAAGTCCATTCATTATGAAACTTGTTCATTTCAGCTATAAGCAATTATTCAGCTCCATTCTGTTCACGTTTTGTTCTCATCTGATCGTGTCAGTACAGGTAGATCAATCATATTTGTTGAATATTAAGTGTTCACAACAAACTCCCAAATTCATCAGGTGACAGAATGGAGAAAGAAAACGTGGGAGGATCTGTTCTCCTCTTTCTCATAAGTTTAACAGTAGGACTTTAGGATCTGCGGGGTGAAAGTGCTCTTTGAATAGTTTTGACATGATGGAAAAATGTTTATTTGTAACCATTCTCCTGGTCTCTTCCTGTATATGCGTCCGCCGCTCTCAGCAGATAAAGACAACGAGGTGAAGTTCAGCGTGCTCCATGTGAAGAACAGGCGTGGTCAGATCGAGCCCTCGGCCGATCACTCCGGGAGTCACGTCAAATGGACCGTGTCTTCACTTTCCCCCGTGGGTCCCATTGTTCAGACGTCTAAGTCAGCAGAGCATCATGGGGTCGTGCAGGTGTTCAAAGAGGTGGGCCATGAAAACTCCTTCTCCTTCAGAGTTTACCTGGCTGGAAACAACTGCTCTGACATCAAGGTGAGGAAACTTCTGCTTTCACAAAAAATGACGAGTCCATGACTGACTGGCCGTACTCTCGGTAACCCTGCGATGTAACCAACTGCAATCGCTCATTTTCTTGGCCTGGGCAAATATCTATTGTCCATTTATGTGTTAACTGATTGTTTGTTCTTTACTGTTTACGGTTATTGTGAAGCGTCCTTGAGCTTGGGAAAGGAGCTATATAAATGAAACTTATTATTATTATTATTATTATTATTATTAAGGTAATTGGTGCGATCCACCCATAATCCTTATTTCCAAGCTCATACCCTGACTAAGGTAAAGAGCACTCTAGAGACCAGTATGGCTAGCGATCCAATGCATAGTGCTATGCCAAGAAATAAAAAGAATCTCACTAAGAAGCTCACTTATCTGCATATACCAATCCTAAGGAGGTACTAAACGGGAAGCTTTTATCCCTACTTAAAATTCCAAATAAATAAGGGCAGATATAAGATAAGAGAAGATATATTCACTATTTTCTTCATTAGCTTTACCCTGAGAAAGAGTTCAGAAATTCAAGCAGAATAGGCAGTAACAGAAGGATGACAACAGTGGTCCATCTATCCCGATAGTCCACTCTCCAGTCAGGTGGAGGGGGTGGGATGTCCTTGGACATACAACCGTACTCCGACACATCAACTGAAAGTTTCTCGCCGAATATGAGAATGCGCCAGCATGCATTACATAATGAACGTAAAAGTGAGACAGGTGACAGAGAGAGTGGATTCCTCTAGCTTAACACCTCCAGCTATGCTGCAGGAGTGGCCTGATAAAAGCGAGGGTTGCATCATCTCACCACGACCAACACATTCTCCATTCTCTGGACCTAAACCCCAGAGGAGCATGCTGAACAACAGCATTGCTCTAGACCAGATAAGATAGCAGATCACATCATCTCACAGCGACTCGCGCGGTTAAGGTTAGTCATTATGTTTTGCAAGCTGGCGCATTCTTTGTCAACGTTAATCCATACTCTGTGCCTAAGCTCTTGCAAAGCATAATTAAGCATGGTTCTCGTAGAGAAGTGAGCAAACAATCTGTGTCCGCTCTACTCTCCAAGCCTATTAAACTGGAGAAGGTGATAGAGCTGTGTGCAACTCTGTCCACCTCTTTAACCTCTCCATAGGAGAACTCCCGGAGGTCCATGAAGGCAGACCCCAACCTCAGCGTAAGCTCGGTTTGGGGAGCCTAGAGCGAGAGAGAAATGTTTCCTCTATCTCTGCTAAATATTACTCCTTCAACCCTCACGGAGCCCCAGAGTAGGATTTATGTCCCGAAAGCTGCTGACTGAGACCCTGGCTCTGTAATCTTCTCCAAGACCGCTTTACCGGCAGACTGAAAAGGCCAGAGTGTGAGATCAGAGCATCAAGGAGAAAATGTTTGTCTTTCTCCTTATCACAGATGCATCTCCCTGGCAACTATAGCAAGCAACTCCCTACACGCATATAGTTTGACTACATGGGAGAGAATTTACGCGCTGCATACAGATTCCTTCATGATCTCAACACCTCAATTTGGAGATCTAGGACGAATAAAAAGACTCACAAACTTATATGCAGGACAGTGGAGGAGGCGGATTATAAGTTACACCCGCCTCAACTCTCTCTCCATATCCAATTTCTCAAAACTAGACACGCCACATTATTATGCTCTCAGCCAGGTCGGAAGTGGCCACAGAGCGGCTCCCTGAAACAACATAAGAGCAATGGTGTTTGCTAACTCTTCCAATCCAAGTTAGAGATTTCTTAGAGCAAGCTTCCGAAAACAAAAAATGGGATTTGAGAGCAATGCAACTATCAGAAGAAGTCAAGAAGGGAAAAAACTCCCATCAGACTCCTCCGCTCCACCTACAATACTCACGATTGCCTCGGCAGCCGTGGGACCCGAACCATGAGGTACAGATGCTCGACTCTCATCTTTCAGGAGAGAATCAAGGATGGGTGGAGATTATCACAGTGAATGCATTCAGGTCCCTCGAGAGCAGAGCACGCTCCTTGCAAATGCTTGAGTCTCATCGCTATAAGAAAGAGCTTCCTTTTGCAAATGCATTGCCATGAGTGCCTCCAACTCCCTTGAGAGACAAAAGTGCTCAGTGCAAACGCTAGATGTATCCCTCAAGAGAGAATCAGGCAAGAACAAAAGCTTGAATGCATCACAATGAGCACATCCATCCAACAGATTCTCATCTTACATGCGCATACAAACAAAACGGCTCCGGCACATTAAAGAGAGTTCAGTTTGGTGCCTGCACACGGTTCATTTCAGCTGATTATTTATTGTGTTTATCTTTAATACATTTTTAAAAAAAAATTACTTTATATTAGTTAGGCTGGTAGTTGTTGTGGAATAAATTGGAATTGAGAATTGTGAAACGTCATAGGTATCTAAAATTTTGGTGATCACAATACAAGGTTACATGGGTAAAAAACAATGAAAACAATAACTATTGTATTTTATTTATCTATTTTTGTGTCAGGACAAGTGAACATTTTGGCAGGGTAAGGAAACTTGTGAACCACTAGAAAATAGGAAAAAAAATCTATTCTAAATTATTAGCGTTATTCTGTAAAAACTATTGCAGTAGTTATAAATATCAGGTTGTCACTTTATTTGCTGATTCTGAGGTCAGGAACGCATTTCATATTAGATAAAGGTTTATTTAAGATCTAATAGTTCTCACTCTGAAACACCACTGTACCCTGTTCATGGAGAGTGTCATCTTTACAGTAAGATCTGTGAGCTGCACTTGATGATAAATATCACTCAAATAATGACTCAAATGACTTTTTTTTTTTTTTTTTTGTACAGAAGAAATTACAGCACCTGACTCAGAGCTAAATTTCCAGGTTAGGTACTCACTAATGTGGCCCAGGCCAAAACTTTTGAATGGACCAAATGGTCCTGAAATGCTTACTAATTGTCATTAATTAACATTCCCTAATGTGTGTCTCTGCGCTGGGGTTTCTCTCTGTCTTCTGCTGTGGTTTTAATCATCAAATTCACACGTGAAATGACTTCCTGTGGTCTGTGCGACAAAAGAGTGGTTTCAGAGTAGCACTTTCAGTTTCAGTCAGTCAAAAGAGCTTTGCTTGACCTTCAAGGAAAAGTTCAGCTAGAACTGAAAATTCATTTAGTCATTTGCAGTACTCACCCAAATGAATATGACTTTCTTTCTTCTAAGAATATCCAGGTGTCCAGGCCTCTCCTGTTCATTTGATAAAAGCAAATGGGTCTGGGTTTGTCAAGCTCAAAATCACAAAAAAAAGCTTCATAAAATTATTATGAAAAGTTACTTTACTTCAATTTTGCTCTGATTTTAGAGGCCTTTTCCACAAAGTACAGTGGTCAAAAGGGATGTCCGGCCTATGACAATTTAAATGTTATTAAAAAAAAAAAATTGTGTGTGATAATGAAATGAAACATACAAAAAAAAAAGTTTTTGTCCAGGCTGACATATAAAGAAATTATTAACACTTGCAAAAACAAGAGAGAACCAATGACATATTGGTAACATTTTACAATAAGGTTTATTAGTTAACATGAATTTAGAATGAAAAATTCTCCTACAGCAGTTATTTATCTTAGTTATTTCAACATTTACTAATATGGTAAATGGACTGCATTTATATAGCGCTTTCACAGACCCAATGGCCACCAAAGCGCTTTACATTTTGCCTCACATTCACCCATTCACACACTCATTCATACACCGACGGCGGTGTCAGCCATGCAAGCGCCATCCAGCTCGTCGGGAGCAGCGGGGGTTAGGTGTCTCACACACACACAGCTGGGGTTAGGTGTCTCACACACACACACACACACACACAGTTGGGGTTAGGTGTCTCACACACACACACACAGCTGGGGTTAGGTGTCTCATATACACACACACAAACAGCTGGGGTTAGGTGTCTCATATACACACACACACACACACACACACACACAGCTGGGGTTAGGTGTCTCACACACACACAGCTGGGGTTAGGTGTCTCACACACACACACACAGCTGGGGTTAGGTGTCTTGCTCATGGACACCTCGACACTTGGTCAGGTGGAACCGGGGATTGAACCACCAACCTTCCGGTTTGTAGACAACCTACATGAACCACTGAGCCACTGCCAGCCCACAATATAATACATTATCTAAATCATAGGTTCACCACCTGGTCCCGGAAGGGAGTGTTAGGAAAGGAACCTTGGGCACGTATCCGGGCCGGGGTCTCAGGATAACTAAAGAGTTCGCCGGGCTGAAACATGACAATCTGGGGCTCAGGTCAGGAAGCAGACAGACTGGCTAAACCGACCGTCTGCTAGCTGTCTCTATTCACTGAAGCCAGATAAATCCCATCACATAGAGACTCTTTCACTCTTTTAGACATCATCATATAGAGACTGTGTCTGTTCCCCGAATTAGGAAATACAAAAAACTTCCAAACCTTAGACCCTTAGATGGACGTCCATCGAGGTGTCCATCTAAGGGTAAAAATGTAATTAATGTTCAACAATTAAAAAACAGATATAACACAAATGAGCAAATGATATATCTCAGGTTGCTGAATATTCAATCCCTTTTTTCAAAAGCACTTATTGTTAGTGATATGATTACAGACTATAATCTAGATGTGCTGTGTTTGACAGAAACCTGGCTAAAACCAAACGATTACATTATTTTAAATGAGTCAACCCCACAAGATTACAGTTATAAACATGAACCTCGTCTGAAAGGCAAAGGGGGAGGTGTTGCTGTAATTTATAGTAATATTTTCAGAATTGGTAAGAAGTCTAGTTTCAAATAAAATTATTGTTGGTGCTTAATGTAAAAATATATAGTGTAAACGATAAATCACATTTGAGAATTATGCTGGCTACTCTATACAGGCCACCAGGGCACCATAAAGACTTTATCAAAGAACTTGCGGACTTTCTATCAGAATTAGTATTGGCTGCAGATAAAGTACTAATTGTTGGTGATTTTAATATACATGTAGATAATGAAAAAGATGCATTGGGATTGGCATTTAAAGACATTGTAAACTCAATTGGAGTTAGACAACACGTGTCAGGACCTACTCATTGTCGTAATCATACTCTAGATCTAATACTATCACATGGAATAGATGTTGATGCCGTTGAAATTCTGCAGCAGAGCGATGACATCTCAGATCATTATCTAGTCTCATGTAAATTACATTTAGCCAAGGCTGCAAAGCCGACTCCGTGTTATAAATATGGGTGACACTTAACTTGAAGGGGTGTGCATAAGACTGATATGGCACCTTCATAATCATGACATGACATGTTTATGACAAGTGTCATTTGAAAGCAAATATGACATTGTTTGAGATGTCTTTGTTATAACAACTTGATATAAACCAATACATCATAACCTGTCAGTGTCTTTGTCATGACAACTTGACATTACCAAGACAACATATATTGTCATAAATTAGTAGCAGGTTAATTATCAAACTTAAGAAAGCACTTAGCTTTATGGGTTAACATTACATTAAACTGTCATGTGGTTGGTTTTGACATTGGCTGTCGTGAGACCATAACCCATCCAGATCACTAAAGGTGATGATACACAGGGCAACTTTTTGAGCAATATTGCCGAGCGATGGTTGCTTGGGCACTTTCCCATTAAAAATGGGCAATACATTTCTATCTGGATAATTCGATGGGTCGTGGGCCCTGTGTCTCATCTGGTTGCCCATTGACGGCAACATTGCTCAAAAAGTTGCCCTGTGTATCATCACCTTTAGATTAAGGGATCAGCATCTCTTGTCCATCCCACGATCTCGCTTAAAATGCAGGGGTGATTGAGCTTTTGCAGTGGTCGGCCCTAAGCTGTGGATCAACCTACCACTACATGTTAAAACCGCTTCCGCTGAATTTAAATCCTTACTAAAAACCCATTTTTTTTCTTGTGCTTTTAAGCTACCGTAACTTTTATGTTTCTTGATTTTTTTGTGTGTTTTTTCTCTTACTTTCCTGTGCAGCACTTTGGCCAATGTTCTCTATAAATAAAATTTGATTTGATTTAATTTGATTTGATACATGTTTTTAATCAGACAGAAACAAAATATTGATTACAACAATTTTTAAAACATTAAATAAAACTGCATTGCTCAATCGTGGATCAATCACAAACTTAGGGCAAATCCTAATGTCAAGTCGGCTTTATTTCTATAACGATTGTTTCAAAGCAGCTTTACAGTGATACACAGGAAAATAGTGTTATTGTTGACAAATGAGCTATAAGCACCTCTACAACGACAATAGACAATGCAGTTAAATGTTGATTCAGTTCAGTTCAATAACAGTTACCAAGAATGTCTTTAGCAAGAATCATAGTACGGCAGAAACCTAGTTGTATTTGTTTGGTTTCGTCAAAATGTCAGTGATCCTGTAACCCTGAGTTTGTTGAAGTTGTCTATCTTTCGCTGTATGTAAAAGACTCAGAGGTTCTCCTTAATCTGCTGTCATTGCTGCAGGACATCAGGAGGGCCGTTCGGCGGGCGAACAACTGTAAGAACAACAAGAGGTATATTCATGTAGACAAGCCACCCACTTGCATGCTGGAGGAGAACAGAAAGTACCGTCTGATCAGCGAGCCCATGGGTCACATCACACCCGAGGTAAGGGTAAGGGTTAGCCGGTGATCCCAGCAGACTCCGCTGCGCAGGCTTTGAGGAGATCCTGTGTGTGTGTGTGTGTGTGTGTGTGTGTGCAGGACATGCTCTTCACGCCGGTCATCGTGGAGGTGAAGGGATACTTCGAGGTCTTCTTTGAGGAGAGTCCTCCTTTCAAATTGTCCTTGACAGACGCCGACTCGGGAAAAACTGTGTGGACCGCGACCATCAGAGAGGGTACGGCTTCATGAACACACAAACACCAGTGGCTCATTTCACACAGACGGAGACATTGCTGCCAAAATGTCTTTTTTTAATAACTTTATTCAAGATGTTACTCCTGAACTTACAAGAACTCATATTTTCTCACCTCAAGCCTGAAGTACCAGGACAAACCTCCCCAATACTCAACATTAAGTTAATTTTACGTGTTAAACTCTCAGCCAATCTTTATTCACCCCTATAACAGTAAGTTTAGAATGAGTACCCAAAGTCTGGTAGTATCACTCAGTGCCTTATAATAAATCCATCACAAAAATGTCTGATAACAGCCTCAACATATGATGTTACGGCCAATGTAATCCTAATGGCATACTGCTAAAGACTTACTTCTGTCAAACCACACATGAAAATAACCACATTATTTTCATGTGTCTCTCTTAAATATGAAGTCAGAAAGATGCTATTATGTCAAAAGTGGGAAACGTCACAGCATAACAGAGCTGAACAGAGTGCATGTACAAGGACAAATTAGGATATTGAATTCAGAGCGTTTTTCCATTTTTTTCATGTTTATCTATAAAAGTAAGTCGTGGAGACGGTTTCCTGAGAATGACCCTTGACCCCTGTATGTGTGTGTACCTGTGATTGTAAAGAAGAATAAGTCTTATATTAAATCTTTTACAGGAGACTGTGTACATCAACTAGACGAAAACCCCCCAAAACCAACGAAAGGTATGGCGTGGACATCCTGCAGGGATGACGTATGTGTTAGCACTTCCGGTTCCATCGTCCTGAAGTCAGTGGGTTATTGGTTAAATCCTTAAAATAGGTCTGTGGGAAACACATTAAATGCCATCAGGCTAAACAGGAAAACTCATCTACTTACTACCGCTTCTATGGCCTTGTTGTGTTTATATTTGCACTCTTTCAAACTATTCTAACTCAGACTTTCAGGGATAAAATATAAATAAAAAAAAGAGTTGTTGAAGCTTAACTTATTGACGGAAATTGACTTTCCGTGTTTCACTGTTATATGGGGGTGCTAACTATTACACATATTCTGAAAGAGTACAGAATCTCCTGATCAAAACATGGACAAAGAAAATGTAAAAACAAGTGATATCATATGTAAGCATATGCATGTGTAAAATAACGTAATCATTAACATTAAACAGCATATAAATGAATGTTACTAAATGAAATGTCGACCCAATGTCTTTGAATAAAAACATGATTTTCTCTTTTTGTTCAAAATGTTGCTTTTTTTTTTTTTTACTTTCCCACAAGTGTTGATAAAAAAGGGATCCATGAAGCTAGAAAAAAAATATTTCATTTGTTTGTTTAAAAGCAGAGGCTCTGTTCTTTTGATGTTCAGATATTCATACAACAAAATATTCTGGGCCAAGAACATTTTGTGAAAATAGTCAAAAGCACTGGCGGTGGCTGACAACTTCCTTTTTTTTTTTATTGCTGGTGGGGAAAGAGTTGTTGGGGAATATTCAGTCAGTATTTCGTGTTCTCGCCCTCTACAGGCAGGAAGAGACTAATCAGCACGTCAGAGGAAGATCTCTGCAACAAGCCCAATAAGAAAGCTCGTGGCATCGACGAGTCCGGTAGGTTGGTGACAGACACGACTCTCCTCACAGTGTCAGTCCTACTGTGTGTTGACTGGCGCCCCGCTGTGTGTCCAGACTGTGCCGGGACGGCCCCGGCCCCGGGCCTGACGGACCAGCAGCTGATGCAGGTGGCCAAGCGCATGGGCAAGGAGTGGAAGATCGTGGCCATCTGCTACCTGGGCCTCAGCAAGCAGGACCTGGAGGAAATGGAGTCCGCGGAGGAGGACGTGACCATGCTGAAGTTCACCATGCTGGAGCGCTGGAGGAGACGGCAACCCAAGGGGAACGCGGGGATTCAGGAACTACACAAGTGTCTGAAGGACAACGACGACGTGCCTAACGAGGTCATCGCTGTGCTGGACGGTGGGTGTCAGTGTGGAACCACACAGACAGCAACACAAATTCGGCCCAGATCCGGCCCACATCCGGCACACTTGGATTCCACACGGCCCAGATGTGGGCCAGATCTGGGCCGACACTATGTTGCTCTTTGGGTGGATGGTCGGGGCGACAGGCAGTGTTAATCATCCTTCCCTCGGGTCATTTTGATCTGGAAATTGTTTTTGAAAAATGTTAAAAATTGAGTGTTTATTGGAGGGGTCAAAGACCCCATGACTTTTGTCGCACTTGAACCACGAATACACCAAACATTTTTTTAATGCATTCGAAGAGCTTTGTGGTTGAAATTTAAAAAAATCATTTTGACCTCCATAGGAATCGATGGAATGCGAGGAATGCTTCAGTACACATAGAAAAACCTAAAAATGCTCAAAAATCAAACCAAAAATGCTAAAGCTTTACAAAAAAAATATTTTGTAATGTCTACATGTGTATATGATTGCATACTGAAGTGAAATGACTTGAGGACCCAGCGGAATAGCTCATATAGAGCCATAAGGCCATCTAGTGGAAAGAGTCATGAAATATCATCTTATATTATTGTTTTCCCACAAGAGGTCGGCAAAGACACCCCATTTAAGATATTTTGAGCCGAATTAAAAGGGTTATGCATGAAATTGTGAGTCATTTTGAATTTAAGTAAAAAGAAAATGTAAGAATGTGCTTAAATGACTAAATTACTATTTATTTATTTATTATTTATTGATTAAATCTAATAATTTAAAAGTAAATAAAATAAAAAAGAACAAAAAATCTCCCAAAAAATTGCATTAAAAAATTTAAAAAATATTATCAAAATGAAATAAAATAAGCTTTCTGAAAAAAAAAAGAAGTATAATTGTTGGGCTTCGGGTCATTTTGACCCGCGAGGGAAGGATTCGTTACAGGACCGAGGGAAGGATGAGGGTTAAGGGTTTTGAGGTGTCTTTATCCATATTATATCACATCCACCAGCAGATAAAAATAGCCCAGGGATGCAGAAGAGCGTTCTGCTGGCCGTGTGCGGGAATCAAAGCCACTTCTTCAAATGTGGCGTTCAGTCATGTGACGCCTGGTGTTTTAGGAATCACTATTCCTGTTTAAGGCAAGACACCACTAGCAAAAACATTGTTTTTTTAGGCACTGGACAATTTTGAGATTTTAGGCTTCTGTAACATGTCTTCTTTCATATTTGTGGAAAGAAAACATCCAAACCATATTTAAGTGTTTATTTCATTGCAATTTATCTATTTTTATTTTTTTGTCTGTAGATTTAAATTACAAAACAGAGGCCGAGATTCTAAGGTTAACATTAGTTAATGTATTAACTAACATGAACTAACAATGAGCAATACATTTGTTACTGTATTGATTAATCTTTGTTAATGTTAGTTAATACAAATACAGCTGTTGATTGTTTGTTCATGTTAGTTCACAGTGCATTAACTAATGTTAAAAAATACAACCTTTGATTTTAATAATGTATTTGTAAATGTTGAAATTAATATTAAATAATAATAAATTCATATTTATTAAGATAAATAAATGCTAAAGAAGTATTGGCTATTCTTAGTTCATGTTAACTAATGTAGTTAACTAATGTTAACTAATGAACCTTATTGTAAAGAGTTACACTTTTTTTCACAAAAACACTTACACACACCAAACTTTACAGATTTATTCCTAGCTATATTCTGAAGGTTTTATTCCCAAAATCATGGTGGAAATGTACTGTATTTTGTTTCTGACTGTTAACAGTATTTTCTGATGTATGGAGGGATAAAAAAGAGAAATGAAAAATCCCCTCTGTAAAAACCTTTAACTCCTAACATGTCAACAAATCAAACAAAAATTTGACTGTATCTAGTGTTCAGATTTCTGTTCTGGAAATGTGTCTAAATTAGTGCATATTTAATTAGAAATGACCTCATTTGTATACTTTCAACATTTCAGTAAACTTGTAATACAAATAGTGTTAATATACTGTGATGAATCAACTGGGGAAGTATTTGACCTTACTCACGGTGTTGTCTTGCCTGAAACACATTCCTGCTTCTTCTGTGCGCTTAAAAACACTTTAATGTCTTTGTAAAGTTTATGAGTTTATGGCGATGATTTGAAAAGCTTCTGTATAACCTTTGTATAAAAGTCAGGAAAACTACACTGTAAACCCTAACGCTCAAAATAATTAATTGGTTTGAGTAGGGCAAACTTAAATTAATCAAATTAGTTCAATCAAATTAACCTTAATGCGTTTTTAGAAGTTTCTCTTTCTTTTGAGTCCACAGAACTGACAAATTTTAAGTAATCTGAATTGTTTAATTGTTTTTAGTTTCATTAATGTAGACAAACTTACATTTAAACTGAAACTGGGCTGGGATTCAGTTGACCATCATGGTGACGAGTGGAGCATGAGCTTTGTTTGAGAACAGATATAACAGGTCAATGTTTCAGTTCAGCCTGGCAGGTGCAGGTAGATAGCAGGAACGCATTCAAATGACAATAATAAGAACACTCTACCGCACACTGTTGACTTTACTCTTTATTTTATTCAAAACGAACAGCGCTTCGCTTAATTATGTTATTTTGATCTGCCTTCAATTCATTAAGGGCCTTTCGTTCTGGCAAACTGATGTCATGTTTAATGACCTTATTTAATTTAACAGCAGCTTCAATATCTCTCTCAGATGGAGAGGGCTACTCAGAAGCATAGAGGAGAGCTATTACATCCTCGCACTAGACAACATGAACAAGAAAAGACAATGACATTTGTGTCGGAATACTCTACTGCTTCGAGACAGGTTAAAAAGTTCATAAATAGACACTGGAGAGTCCTGGAATGTGACTCAAATCTTAATCATTTGTCTTCAAATCTTAATCATTGGTTTCTGTTTTAAAAGAAGCAGAAACATTCGAGACATGGTGGTCAGTTCTGTGTACCAGGAACCCACACAGACAAGCTGGCTTCCTCAACAAGTCTCTGGGAACTATAGATGTGGTAGATGTGCTCATTGCCCCAACACTATAGACACTAAAACATTCAGTCACGCATATTCCGGACGAAGATATAACATCAACGAATTTATAAATTGTCTATGGACCCATGTCATTTATGTGCTGATATGCCCTTTTGGCCTTATGGATGTTGGACAAACTAAACGTGACCTTAAGCTGAGCATCGCAGAACATAACCGCTATCAGAAACTATAACCTTGACTATGCCATTGCTAAACATTCTACAGAGAAGAGCCATAGTTCCCTTTCGTAGTCACTCCGAGTTACGTCGAATGACGACGAATGAGTTTCGCTTAGAAAGCCTATCAACTTCGAGTATTACAAAGAAATGCCATGGGTCTGCGGATTTTGCATAGCGTGACTCCGCCCCACCTCGTGGGTATAAAGAAAGAACGCTGGCAATATGCAGATATGTTTTTGCTTCGGAGCCAAGAAGTTCTCTTCACTCCTGCAGCCTATTCTCTGACTATCTTTATCTATTCTAGACGAGCAGCTTCCAGTCAGTGTTGGTGTGATGCCGTGTTCCAGCGAGTTTCACATTCCTGCCTGCTGAACCCTGGACGCTTCAGCACTGCTCCGAGCTTTTCTCTCACAAAAAGAGCGTGCACGCGGCACGTCTTTCTAAAAACGATCTCCCTGTGTATTTCTGAGTGCAGTATTCTGATAGATTCAGCTGATGGGCACGAGCTCTGTTTTGACGTGTTTGGGCTTCGATCACGCTCAGACAGCACGCCTTCTCACGCCTTCACGAAGGTCGTCGAGGCAGCCCTTGTGCCGCTCGGCAACACGGGGTTCGCATCCTGAACTATCTCGACAACTGGCTGTTCCTAGCTCACTCTCGAGACCAGGTTTGCGAGCACAGGGACCTAGGGCACCTAGCTCGTCTGGGCCTTCGGGTCAACTGGGAAAAGAGCAAACTTTGCCCCGTGCAAAGGATCTCTTTTCTCGGTTAGGAAATCGACTCGATCGCCATGTGCGTGCAGCTTACTAGCAAGCTTACTTGTCAGCTTACTGCTGACTTGCCTTAGACAGTCCGAGGGCAAGAGTGCGGTTCCACTGAAGTTATTTCAGTGGCTCCTGGGGCAAATCGCATCCGTAGCCGCAGCAACGCCGCTCGGACTGCTTCATATGAGACCGCTTCATCTCTGGCTTCGCGATCGAGTCCCGAGGTGGGCATGGCAACAAGGCTCGCTCCGAGTACCAGTAACTCCGACCTGCCGCCAGACCTTCACCCCGTGGATGAACCTCAGCTTTCTACGGGCCGGAGTGCCCTTAGAACGAATTTCCAGGCATGTTGTTGTCTCAACAGATGCCTCCTCCACGGCCTGGGGTGCCATGTGCAATGGACATGCTGCCGCGGGCTCCTGGACAGGACCCCAGCGCCTTTTGGCATGTCGATTGCCTCGAGTTGCTGGCAGTACGTCTCGCTCTGCACCGCTTCCATGCGTTGCTCAAGAACCAGCACGTACTAGTCCGATCAGACAATACCGCGACAGTGGCGTACATCTACCGACAAGGTGGTCTACGCTCTCGCCGTATGACTTAACTCGCCCGCCACCTCCTCTTATGGAGTCAGAAGCATCTGAGGTAGGGTTGCCAACTGTCCCGAATTAGCCGGGACGTCCCGATTATTGAGCCTAATTTATGTCCCGTACGGGAGCTCTCTTGTCCCGATTATTGAGTGCTACGCTGATCTGACTGATACAACAGCAACACGACACTTGAGAATCACCACGACACCGGTCATCATCCAGTCACGCGTATCCGACCATACAAATAAACTATAAATTGAGAATGAATTATCTAATCTATCTAGATATAAATTAGTTATAAATATCCCGCATACTGATGCCCGTAAGTGAGTTCAAATCTTCTGGAATCTAGAGCTGCGCATGCGAGACGGAAGATGTGCGCCTGCGCCAAACCATGTATCGCGCCCACGGCAGAGAGCGACAGACCTTGCATGCGAGATAACTACCCCCCCCCCCATCGACAAAATATAGTAGGCTAATAATGACCCTAATTGTCCCGCATTTTTCTTTTCGGAAGTTGGCAACCCTAATCTGAGGTCGCTTCGAGCCATTATATTCCGGGAACCCTGAATTGTGCAGCCGACGAGCTTTCACGTCTCAGCCTCTTCCTGGAGAATGGTGACTCCATCCCCAGTCGGTTCAGCTGATTTGGAATCAGTTCGGGGATGTACAGGTAGACCTTTTTGCCTCCCACTACTTGTCCCATTACGACCTGTTTTACTCCCTGTCCGAGGGGACGCTCTGCACGGACGCACTGGCGCACAGCTAGCCGCGGGGCCTCCGCAAGTATGCGTTTCCCCCAGTGAGCCTTCTTGCACAGACCCTGTGCAAGATCAGGGAGGACGAGGAGCAGGTCATATTGGTTGCACCTCATTGGCCCAGCCGGACCTGGTTCTCCGAACTTGTACTCCTCGCGACAGCTCCTCCCTGGCCAATTCCTCTGAAGAAGGACCCTTTCTCAGAGACGGGGCACCCTATGGCACCCTCGTCCCGATCGTTGGAACCTCCACGTGTGGCTCCTGGACAGGACAAGGCAGGTTTGAGTACCCTACCACCAGCGGTGGTGGCTACCATCACTTCTGCTAGAGCATCGTCCACGAGACATGCCTACGCGTTGGAGTGGAACCTCTTCGTCTACTGGTGCTCTTCTCACCGAGAAGACCCCACGATATGCCAGATCAGTGTCGTGCTTTCCTTCCTGCAAGATGGGTTGGAGCGAAGGCTGTCTCCCTCCACCCTGAAAGTCTATGTTGCCGCTATCGCTGCACATCACGACGCAGTTGAGGGTAAGTCTGTGCGAAAGCACGACCTGATCATCAGGTTCCTGAGAGGAGCGAGGAGACCTCGCTCTCCTCGCCCTCTTCTCGTTCCCTCTTGGGACCTCTCAGTGGTTCTAACTTCCCTGCAGAGTGCTCCCTTTGAGCCTCTGCAATCAGTGGAGCTTAAGTTCCTGTCAGTTAAGACCGCGCTCCTGGTTGCATTGGCCTCCATTAAGAGGGTAGGGGGCCTGCACGCATTTTCCGTTGACGAAGCGTGCCTGGAATTCGGGCCGGCCTATTCTCACGTGATCCTGAGATCCCGGCCTGGATATGTGCCCAAGGTTCCCACCACTCACTTTCGAGATCAGGTGGTGAACCTGCAAGCGCTGCCCCTGGAGGAGGCAGACCCAGCCTCGGCACTGCTCTGTCCAGTACGCGCCCTCCGTGCTTACGTAGACAGAACGCAGTGTTTCAGGACCTCAGACCAGCTCTTTGTCTGTGATAATGGGAAGCTGAAGGGAAAGGCTCTGTCCAAGCAGAGGCTGTCTCACTGGATAGTGGATTCCATTGCTTGGCATACCAGCAGCAAGGTTGACCGTGCCCCCTTGGTGCGAAAGCCCACTCCACCCGGAGTGTGGCTTCCTCTTGGGCTCTAGCGCATGGCGCCTCGCTAACAGACATCTGCAGAGCTCCAGGCTGGGTGACACCCAACACATTCGCAGATTCTACAATCTCCGAGTGGAGCCAGTGTCGTCCCATGTACTCGCTTCAACCAGCCGGTACTAGGACCCGCTCAGGTGTCTTCGCTTGCTCGCCATTCCACTCCACGGACTGGATACGTGTGATATATTCCTCAGGTGAGCTTTCCCACAAGCCCTGAGTTCCTACAGCGCTGTTGACGTCAACGCCAGAGTCTATGCCTGCGGCAGCTTTCGCATTGGCTAGGTGCCTCCATGTGCATGGTTCCCCCTCTGGGTGACCCCCACATGTGTATTTCCACTGTAAGCCTCTCCAAACATGTGTCTTTCCCTTGCCAAGCCACCTTGCCACTCCTGGGGTTGAAACATTCCACCCTGCGGGCTGGACACCCCAGTGTTCTCCGTATGCAACCCCCCCCCCCCCCCCCCCCCCCCCCCCCCCCCCCCTTCGGGATTAATGACCTGTCTACTGTTGAACTCTGTGGTACAGTATGAGCGGATCACAGGATTTGAGCTGTTTTCTATAAATATGGGTTATAGGGTGTTGACTGTTAGCCTCACTGCAGTGCATGTATCCTAAATATTGTGGACATATTGATGATGTATATCTGTAATGTGCATATATATATTTCTACAAAATGTTTTGCTCTTGTTGGGCTTTGGATGATGATAATTATGTATATATTTTACTGATTTATTTGAGGATGTGAACTATATTTTCTTAACTGGGTATTTATCGGAATGTGTTCGATATTGGCATTTAAAATATTATGACTTTAAGAACAACTGATCATGTGACTCGAGGTAATTACACCGGAGAGCTCAGACCACAACTGAGCGAACCTGAGGATGCTATATGCCAAACGCGTTGTTCGCTCTGAATAAAATAAACGAGTAAAGTCAACAGTGTGCTGTAGAGTGTTATTATTGTCATATGTTAAATGTTTGTCATACTCATTCAGCAATTGTTATGCTATGTTAATGCTATCAAAGCATTGTTTCCAATTAGCAAGTTAGCATTTACTGAATTAGCTAGTTCAAGTTTGCCAAATTTCCTCAACAAAAAATATTTGTTGAGATTACATGATAATTTTAAGTTAAATGAACGAATAAGCTTACTTAGACATTTGAATTGATCAACTTTTATTTTTCAAATACAAAATAAAAATATGCAAGCTCTGCTTACTAAAACTTCAAATTTTGTAACTTCAAATTTTCGATCTAACTGATTACCTACATTTTTTTTGCTAACTTATTATGGTTTACAGTGTAGTATTTGTTTTTCCTAATGTTTGGATGTGAATGTGTCTCTGTCTCGTGGTTTTTCCAGAGATGCTCCAGAATAACTCATGACGTTGGGTCCAGCGGTGTGTATGCTGAGCGTCTGTTGATTTGTGTGAGAAACATCACTGAAGCACTGTTGGAGAGCGGTGGAGACGACGGCCCGTCACACTAAGATCTGGTGCTGACCTGAGATCTGTGTGAGGAACATCACTGAAGCTGTTGGAGAGCGGTGGAGACGACGGCCCGTCACACTGAGATCTGGTGCTGACCTGAGATCTGTGTGAACCTGACGCTCTCACTGCATCTCCATTGTTTTATATGTAGCTCTTTAGTTCTGACAGTTGTATATATTTTTTTAGAAGTTGTTCATATTTAAACGTGTCTTCCAAAGGAAGTAGAACTCAAAGTTTGTCTTTGTTGAATTATGTATGAACTGTGATGGTCTGCATTAGTTTCTCAGGTGCAGATGTTATGGACCGATAATGTTGCTGATATCATGATATTCATGCAGAACACACACTTGAACATATGAATATTTCAGCAAACAGGCTCCTTAGGTTTCTCTGTCGTATGAAATGTGTGTGGTTAAATCCGCACCTGTCACACTTTCTCAGGGGAATCGCTTTATTTTGGTGGCGTTTCATTTACCTAGGGTGACCTTTCTTTAGGGGAATAAATCATGAAATGATTGAAAACACTAACAGGGGTTTGGTTGTTTATTTAGGAGCTAAACAGTTATAACTTTTATCTTTTTCTTGTGCCACTCTGAAAATATATGGGGCATTTACAGCTTTCTGTGTATTCTTGACTTGAATAACAGTGTTTCAGTCTAGTTTTGATCTACCCCATCCAAAGTCATTTTTACTGTTCAGTTTCAGTCAACGCTCTTAATCTGTCTCTAAAGTCTTTAATCTGAACATTTCCCCCAAAAAATCAATCTCTTCAAGACTTCCTTTACTTGGTTTTTAGATATCATGCACACAAACACACAAAAGAACATTTTTGTTACACAAATATTTTAATAAATAGTTCATAAATAATGTATTACATGAATGTCAATAAATAATTTATCAAAACAAATAAATAGATTCAATAATGAACATAAATATTCAGCATGGAAATATGAGTATGTCATCTAGCTTATAAATATGAGTGTCATGCAGTGGTTTCCGGTGTGATTGGTGATGTGAAGGCTGTAGTGAGCGACATCACTTCCTGTGTTCTCCGGAGCCGATGTATGCGAGCGCTCTGTTCATGGTGATGGCCCGCACGTGGAAGCCCTTCAGTGTTTTACACAGGGTCACACGGTCATCGAAGGACGGCCCGCTCCACACACGCCACTGCGAACAGAGAGAAAGAGCGGATGAATGGAGGAAGGAGTGTGTACAGGGCTTTACATTAACATAGATACAAGTATTATATATAAAAGTCTAGAAGGAGTGACTGCGTTACACGTCACTTTAACAGGTTGACGTTTATATATAATACATTTTTCAATTGTAGTTTTTTAAAAAGGAATCTGAAGTAATAAACTAAATGCAATGTAGTTTGTCAAAAAGAATGATTTTTTTATGCAGAAATATCTGAAACGCTTCCAATACTCATTTTCCACAGAATAGATAGACATCTCTCTCTTATCTCTCCGACAGCGAGTGACACACAAACCCGCCTCCATTCACTCGCTCGTTTCATTTGCTCCGGATGAATATTGTTGGTGTTATAGGGCTTGATTTTCAGCGTGGGACTGTGTGTATTGTGCAGAATTTTACTTATAATAGTAATAAATCATAATTTTACAAACCCAAAGCGCGGCACACAAAGCCTCCTCTCAGTACTCAATTCAGTTGAATTCGCTGCTTATTGCACTTAAACAGTCAAATACACACAAAATTGTGTCAAAATGCCAGATTCAGGATTCACGTGAACACAGTCAGTTATGTTTTGTAAGTGAAAATAAACAGTTGAGAAAGAAAACACGTGTAACAGTGTATTGGATCCGTGCATTCAGCCTAATATTTCTGCTGCCACATTATGAGATCATTAAAAAAGATCTATATGGCAGTTTTTCCCTATGGCATTGCTGTCAAGTGAGAATGCTGAGTGTACTAGTGACTCTGGAAAAGCACTCGCCACAGTGACTGGTGAGGAAACCAGTTAAGAGGACAAGAGACACTCACCTGAGGAAGCTCTCCATCAGCGGCGGCTCTGTCTGCTGTCAAGCACTTCAAAACAAGCAGAATTATGCCTTATTAGAGTCTTCATCACACACAGATGACAAACCTTTAACACTAAATTGAAACGTCAGGTGTGTTTGGACTGGAAAACTAGCTTGCTAACCAAACGTCCGCCTCGTTCTGCTACTGTTCCTCGAACATCGGATTATTCCACAATAAATGTTTCAAGCAGTGGCGTGATATGGGATTGATCTGAAACATGATTTAGTGTGTTGTTGTATGGAGATTCTCACCTCCTCGAGGTCAGTGGTGGCTGTCTGGACCGGACTCAGATCACTCGCTGTGGGCTTGTAGGACTTCAGCAGAAGCTTATAATAGTGCAGATCTCCTCTGATGTTCCTCAAACACTCCTCCTGAGAAGAAAACACCAGCGCGTGAGAGACCCGACTCAAACCAGGACGATCGGATGAGTATTATACATATTAAACATCTCAGCAGACTCACCTCGTTGAAAGAGGAGGTCCTCTGGCTGGAGCAGGACATGGCCTGAAATCACAAGTGTTTTACAGCATTAATAAATTAGTAAAAGATGAGTAGAACAACACACACACACACACACATACAGTATAAGCAATTATAACAATCGCAATCGATATATTATAACAATCGCAAGGCCAAGGGAGATGTTTGGTCGTAACAGACCTGGTCAAGTTCAAACACTATGACCAGATTTACTCTTCTTTAATGATGAAGTCTAGCACTAATAACCCTCTAACTTGACCGATGCAGTTTTTCATGTGGTGAACCTTGAAATTCTCCAATAGATTGAACTTTGCCTCCAGAACCTTTGGCTTTTAACTTTCGGCTGAAGTTTACGCTCTTTCTCATGAAGTTGCTGCTGTCACGAGTCTCATGGAAGACACGTCTCCAGGCCGTTGAGCTCAAACGTGATCAGCTTAAGCATAGAGGAAACTTTGATCTGTGAGGAGGGAGTGAGTGTGTGTGTGTGTGTGTGTGTGTGTGTGTGTGTGTGTAAGTCCTCACATCATCCGAGGCGCTGGGCTGACAGACAGAGCCGGTCTGAGTGTGAGGAATCATCTGAGCCTCCAGATCAGTGCAGTTAAACCCAGCAAACAGATCCTGATGCTCCATCTTCCCCTCCTGCGCTCAACATACACACAACACACACGACACAAGATCAGACACATTCACATCACACATCAACACTATTACTGTTCAAAAACAGTTCACATTAAACATGTATGCATGTATTTCTTCTATATATGTCTTCAATCCTGTTTCCGTAAAATCCCTTGAAAAAGCCAACAACCAAGTGACATCATCCTCTCAGTGACATCATTTTGGAGGGAAACCAGCGAAACAAACATCAGCGTTTTCAACAGAATTCTGGGATGTTTCGTGTCACATGTTTGAAATCAGTCTGATAATATGAGCATGTTTGGAGATGATTTTCGAGTGGATGTTGTCTGACTGTAGCTGAGTCGAGTTCTAGTGTAGTTCTACTGGTGAAGAGTGGAGCTGACCAGAGCTTCAGCACAACACATTACAGTCATCCACATCCACATCGGGAACCATATTACACATATATATAGAATAACATTATTTACCAGACACCCACTACACTTTCTAAAGGGCTTTTCTCCACAGAGAACCTTTCAGTTCGTAGAAATGGAACACTTTTCACTGTAAAACCTAACAGTAATATTCACTCAATTAAATTGAGTTCACTGCACTCAAATAATACCGAAACTTGAAGTGTCTTGAATGACTGAAACAGAACTCAAACTGAATGAGTTATAGAACATTTCTAGATCCCAGAATGTTAATTGAATAATAATTGTATAGTTAACTTAATCATCAATTAAGTTAAGTGATGATTGATCATTAGTGATGAACACCTGCTGTTAACAAGCAGAATCACTGAAGGAAAGAGAAACACAAGAAATACAAGGTTTAAGGTCACCATGATGGAGATCAGCGTTTGCTTTAGTTGGGCTCTTGACCCTTGACTTTTGAGTATGAGTTTTTCTTTGGCTGGTGTAATTGAGTGTTTATGAAACATTTGTTATGGCACAAAAGTCAAGGAAAAGTTTGATCGGGTGATGATGGTCAAGGTTTGATGATGACAATCATCACTTAATGACTTGATTCACTGATCTCATTCAGAGTCTAGTCTCTGATTATATAATTAGTTGTATTCGAAACTAAGATTCTACAACATAAGATCTAGCAATGTTATGATTATCAGATATTATAAAGGATTTTACAGAAAATGTAATGCATTACCAAAGCTAACACAGATATCAAGATTCAGCATATGAATCTCAACAATGGTGACCAATAAAAAACGATTCTTACTGCAATGCATGCTGGGTACTACCATAATACACACCTTATCCATGGCTCCCAGCATGCATTGCAGCATGAATTGTTTTTTAATGGTCACCATTGTTGAGATTCATATACTGATTCTTGATGTCTGTGTAAGTCAGCATGATACCATAGAGGTTTTTAAAATCTGATTGTAACAACACTGCGCCTTACAGCGGAATCACAGTTCTTTTATAATGAATAATACAAGTTATATATCACCTGTTTAATCAGAGATGATTCAGAGTTCAGAGAATCAAGACACCAAATGATGATTCATCATTCCATAAATCATCATCAAAACACAACCACATGCTCAAATTTTCTTTTGGCTTTTGTTCCATAACAAATGTGTTATATAAACACTCAGTTACAGCAGCCAGAGGAAAAACTGGTGTTATAAAGTCAAGGGTCAAGAGCCCAACTAAAGCAAACACTGAGCACTATCATGGTGTCTTTAAATGAAACTCAATAAATCATCATCATCTAAACCTCTGTTCATTCACAATAACACCTTCTGTAGACGCATGATAAAAGTCACACTGGTTAGTAATAAGTGAAGCTTGTAATACTGTTTGTGGAGTTGTTCAATCCTCTGCTGAGATCTTGAGAGATTTAAACATATTTTATCTTCAGTTGATTTCATCTGATGTTGTGGTTGGAAGTCAGTCGTAGTTCTTGTGTTTCTCTGTCCTTCAGTGATGTTAACAGCATGTGTTCGTCACTAATGCTCAACAATCTCTTAATTATTCACTTAATTTCTTGACTGCAATATCTACTTTTAGTGAACTCAACTGAAATAACTTCAGCGTACTCATAACTATTGTTTTTTATAAACTTAAATGAATTGAGGCAATTGGTTTCCTCAAATGAAATGAGTTCGCTTAACTCATTGGATTTGACTTTGTGTGTGATATTGTGAGCTAGCAGTAACTGCAAGTGCTCTGAGTTCATTTAAAGTTTGTCATTTCACTGTTTTTACTCAATAAAGTGAAGTTTCAGCTATATACAGTATTAAATGCAGTGTAAAGTTTAATTGTGTTTTAAGAAATATTTTTGTTACTCATAACTATTGAAATGAAACAAATGAAATGAGTTAGCTTAACTTGTTGGGTTTTACAGTGTACTGAAAGCCCTTATAATCCATTATAAAAGTAATTTAATGCAGTAATTCTGCCTAGTAATTCACCTTATAATGCACTGTATGGTCTTATGAATAATTGTAACCACAGTTATAATACATTATCATTCTTATCTATTCATTTTACACGCGTTTAGGAAGTATAATGAATTAAAACACATGACAAACAACCAATTTCAGAATCTGCAAATATTATAATGTATTTGACCTTTGGTTACAATTATTTATGAAAATATATCATGTATTATAATGTATATTATAAATACCATTATAATACATTATACATTAGGGCTTTAAGTGAAGTGTTAGCCACTTTTTTTTCTTGGTGCAAGAATGTTTTAGTGTCCAGACTCCACTGGTGTTCTGCACACATCTCTGCTCAATAACAGTGTTAGATGAACGTACCTTCTCCATGATGTGTGTGAGGTTGGAGAGCAGAGATCTGGCAGAGCTGGCGCACCGACACGAGTGTGTGTTCAGAGGAACCGGAGAACCCAGCGCAAGAGCCACAACTACACACAACACAGCGCCTGCACACACACACACACACCATCAGACACGGTCTCACCTCACACAGATGTCAATCACAGAGTCCTCAACACATCACCAACGTGAACCTTCAACCGTTCTAACTGTGAATCAGTCGATCAGAGACGGCAGAGCTACTCGCAGATCTTCATGGTGTGTGTCGTCAGGTCAGAGTGTGTGTTCTAGTAAGAGTGTGATGGCTTTTTACTCACAGATCTTCATGGTGTGTGTCGTCAGTTCAGAGTGTGTGTTCTAGTAAGAGTGTGATGGCTTTATACTGTACTCACGGATGATGTGGGGAATCCCTCACTGATGCTGTCAACCTCACTGATGTGCCACACACACACACACACACACACACACACACACACAGAGAGAGAGTTTTTCTTTTGGTTTGTTGTTGTGCTGAAACTGGAATAAACACACACGCACGCATCATCAGTGACCTCAGCACACACTGACATTTTACTTCATTCAAAAGTCACAACCACAAATCTCAATTCATCTCATCAATACCTCTATAAGCTGACTGTGATCAGTGATGATGATGATGATCTGCTGTAGTCTTCTCTTCTCACTCTTCATCATACTCTGTACTGTGATGTTTTTCCAGCAATGTGGTGAACTTACAGAATTTCTTTTTGTCGCAATAATGTGTAATAACAGTCATATGCGGCCTCAAATAGAATATGATACGTACATTTACTTGATCTGTGGGAGTTGACAAATTTCCAAAGTGAAACACATTCATTTACAAAATGGCAAATAATTGAGCGAGAAAGAAAAGCCACTTCTGAGATGACTAATGCCGTTTCTGGAAATGAGTGTCACTGAAACATGTTTGTGGATGAAAGAAAATGTACAGTAAACACATCTGAACGGTTCAAAACGTGATGTGAAAGTCAGTGTTTAATGGTGTTCACAGTTAATCCGTAAATGAACTAAAACACTTACAGTGAGGCTCACTTCGTAACATTAGTGAACGCACTGTGAACTGACATGAACAGCTGTATTTGTATTAACTAACATTAACAGATTAATAAATGCTGTAACAAATGTATTGCTCATTGTTAGTTCATATACTTTAACTAATGTTAAACCTTATTGTAAAGTGTTACCAGTTAATCAGTTTTATTCTAAATCATTAATCATAAATCATAAAGACGATCCAGCACACCACAGTCTATGAAACCAAGTTTTATTTTTCTTATTTTATACATATCTGTACATAAGCATCTCCCTCAAATAAAGAATCTGAATACAATAGAATGAAAATGATATTAACACATTTATTATTATTCAAATGACTCGTGTCAGAATCAACATTCACAAACTGTTGAAAACCAGTCGGAGTGAACGTTACCGAAAGCTACAGGTCGAGTACAAGGCAGGCGTGCTTCCCTCCTCACACACACACACACACACACACACACTGTCCACCTGGAGCATGACACGGGGAAATGACGGCTGCTCAGAACACTCGCTTTCTTCTTCTTTTCTAAAACTTGAATTACATTTCTCACAAGGCGCTTTTACACCATTGTATGCTTTGACGGTTATAATTTAGTGGCAACGGTAAGAGACTGTAGCGGATGAGTGAGCGAAGGCCGAGCGCTGGAGTGTGTGGGACGTCCCGCTCAGGGTCTCGTGAGGAACGTGTGTGTTATGATGAACCACAGAAGCAAAGGAAAGGTATGTGATCTGATCTGATGGTGTGGAGGGTCTTCATTTAGATGACGTTTTCTCTGCCAGGTGTTTCTGCTGGCTCTGAGCGTGCCTGTGGACACACACACACACGTTGAGTTTTAATGTTTTTTTAGGGACTCTCCATAGGTGTAATGGTTTTTATACTGTACAAACTGTATATTCTCTCTCCTTACGCTAACCCTACCCACCCATCACACACACACACACACACACACACACACACACACACACACACACACACACACACACACACACACTAACCCTACCCCTAAACCCCACTGTAAAAAAATATTGTTGGTTTAAGTTAAAAAGGTAAGTTACCTGGTTCAATTTTTTTTGTTTATTAAATTTTTTTTTTTTTAGTTAATACAATGAAGGAGATTGGTTTAATAATAGAAACTCAAAATATTATGTTATCTGAACCACATTAATTATCTAACTTGATTTGACAAATCATGAAAATAATTTTTTACAGTATAGCTAACTTTAATATAAATAAAGTTCTTCAGGTTTTATTTAGAGGTATTTGGGTCACACTTTACATTAATTGGCCATGATTACTATGCCACAAACCATTTGATACAATTGACTTATTGTGTACATTTATGCTAGTGCTACATTTTTCTATATATCCTAATCATTTAACAATTTTTTTCATTATTTCAATAAGCTCACTGTTTCTGGCTGTAATTACTACATCGTTTAAATGAATACATTTTTAGCCGACTGTGTGATTTTGTATGTGCATTTCTGAACTGCATAAGTTGGACTCGTCACCTCTGATAACACATCACTCTAGATTGTAATTACAAATGCTTTTGCTGTAAAGCTGCTTTAAAAAAAATATATTGTAAAAAGCGCAATACAAATAAATGTGAACTGAATTGAATTAGTGCATTATCACATTTGAAGTACTTGCATTAAATGATCAATTTGTATGTGCACAGTTACCTTTAGCCCTAACTATAACCATTCCCACATCTAATCTCCTAAAGGCCAGACCTCAAACCCACTGGGAATTCCCCAGAACACATGCAGTTCAGCAGTAAACACACAGTCTCGTGGGTAGTTAGAGTAGTTAAGGCACACAGAAATAAAGTGTAAGCACTACTGAAGCTTTTACACCGTCACTTTTCCCTGAATATAAAGTGGCCTTCAGCAGTTTGAGTCAGATGCTCAGGCCTGGTGTGGTGGACCGGACACACACTCGCTCACACCTGCTGTTTAATGTCCACGTTAGCCACTCCTGGCCGGATCTCTTCAAGGGAAGGGTCTATGTATGGCATTTTCCAGATCTTTCGATCTTATGGACAAAAGAAGCTTGTGTAATTTACACATGAACACGGCGGAGAGCATCACCTGTAGTGTCTGCTCTGACAGCTGAACACTGTGAGTGTGTGTTAGAAATCAGGAGTGGAGAACATCGAGCTTGATACGTTTTTCATCTTCAAAACAAACAGACAAAGTTTGAATCCCGCCTGGCTAGAGCTCTTCCCATAATGTTCCCGCATTAGTCCCACACCGCAGCATCGTGTCGGCCCACATCCGGTACACCTGCGTTGTTCACTTGTGATCCGATCCACCAAAACACATCTCAATACCAACATAGTTCGGCACAGATCCGGCTCACATCCGGATCCGCACTCGGCCCGGATGTAGGCCGGATCTGGGCCGAACTATGCTGCTGTCCGGGCCTGAAGGCTTCCTACCGTGATGCTGATTGGGTGTGTGAAGCAGGAGCTGCTCACCTGGTGAAGTCCTCGATGTCCACTAACATGGCGTCCTGCTCCATCTGAAGCTCGTCCCGCACCAGCAGCAGCTGCACCAGCTCCTCGTTCAGACCTGCAGAGAAATCACCCGTCAGTGTGTGTGTGTGTGTGTGTGTGTGTGAGTGTGTGTGTGTGTGTGTGAGTGTGTGTGTTACCCTCGATCTGTGAGTGCAGGTCGTTGACGATGACCTGCAGCTGTCCCAGTGTCATGTCTCTGAGGTCTGTGGGCTTCAAACTCCTCTTCATCAGACATTCACTGATGTGTGGCATGTGAGGAAGCTGGAAACACACACACACACACACACACACGGAGAGACAGTGAATACAAGGACCCAACCAACAAACATTTCCAATAAGTTGTGAAAACATTATTTCTGAATGTTCAAAACGTGAAAATATTTAAAATGTTTTTTTTTTTTTTGTTGGTTATATGAACATTCCATTTAATAATTATTCAAAAATTATAGAATGTTACTTTTGAATGTTTTCTGAACGTTCTAAAACAAGTAGTAAAATGTTTTTTGTCGGTTATATGAACATTCCAAACCATTTATCATTATTCAAACTATATGGAATGTTACTTTTGAATGTTACTGTTTGTTGTTCATAACTCTGAGCGTTAGCTACAGCTCTGAGAACG